>PVIJ01008204.1:0-42222 GCA_004024925.1 Scalopus aquaticus
TGTGTGTGTATTCCTCTCAGCCCTCCCAATAAAGGGTGCCAGATAACCCCAGACTCTTCCTGGTTGGTGCTCTTTCTGCTTCGTGGGTGTGAAATCCAGGAGAGCCAGGACTGGAAAAGGGGGACCTGGGAAGGTGAGTTCGCAGGAGATGGCTAAGCAGAAGCACAAGTGACGGTTTGGCAATGAAGAGCCCAGGGTGAATGACAAGGAGTCCCAGGGCTGGGAAAGCAGCAGGTGGAAGCCTTGACAGGAACTTCCTACACCAGTGAGAGGACAGGTATCCCGGAAGCCCCGCACACGGGACAGGTGTGCCCTCTGAGCTCACGGGCCCCTCCGCAAGGCTCTCCTGGAAAGATGCTGCTAAACTGCTGGATGAATCAGGCCCGAAATCCAATCTGTCGCTCTTCCCAATCTTTTCGACCAGTCTTTCCCCACCAACCCTGGGGAATCTGGGCTCTGGAGTACGCAGGGCGGAGGCCCGCTGAGCGGCGGCGCAGAACCGCTACTGTGCTTTCTGCAGCCGAGGACGCCCACGCGAGGTGACCGACCCGTCCGCCTCTCCTGCTCTTCCTGGCCCAGAGCGGAGAACGTGCGGAGCAACCCCAATCCAGCGTGGGCTTTGACCTTGACGGTGGCGCGCAGCCAGCCTCGCGCCCGCTGCCAGGCAACGGCGCACTCCCCTCCCGCTTGCCCGGCTCCGCCCGCCTCTACAGTGCAGGAGGGCGCAGCATCCCCGGCTGATCCAGGCCGGGTTTTGCGGTTGAATCCGCGCGTGCTGATTCTGTATCAGTAGCCTCGGTAGCGGTAGGCGGCGGGAGATCATGGTGCTGGACGTGCTGTGGCCCGCTCTCTCTGGAACCTCCGGAGCTGCCCTGGCCTGCTGCTTCGTGGCAGCGGCCGTGGCCCTGCGCTGGTCCAGTCGCCGGACGGCGCGGGGCGCGGTGACCCGGGCGCGACGGAGGCAGCGAGCGGCCTTGGACACCATGGACAAGACGGCGCAGCGCTTCCGGCTTCAGGTGACGGCCCGGGTTAGGGGGGTGGGAGGGTGCGGGGTAGGGGTGCATCGTAGCACTTTCAGCCGGAGAGGCGGGTGGAGGACAGGGCAGGTGAAGAGCAGCGCAGGTGGTGTGCAGCACAGGTGGGTTGGGTAGCGCAGATTTGCAACTTTTTGGAATTCCTCCTCGCCTAATGCGTTACGGACTCTGAGCCAGGTGGGGCCGGGGCGAGGGAGGGAAACGAAAGGGCAGGTCGTGAAAGGCCATTGCCGCACTGGGTTGAAGAGGAGCTTTGCTTTTTTCCAAGAATAAGATCATTGACTGCCAGAACGCTGGAAAGGCAAAGAACCAATAGGATGCTAGGGCTTAGGATTTTGGAATCAGAGAGATGGTTGTGGGAATCCAAAGAATTTATAGTTCAAACTCTTAGATTTGTACCTGAGGGATCCTAAGAGGGATCTGGGAAGGGACTTGGCAAGCGCACAGGGCGTTACCGGCAGAGCAGGTGGGAATGCAAGCCCCCGCAGCTCCTACAGCCCACGCTACTGTGTCGGAGCTGACAAACCCCTAAGGAGCAGTTCTAGCTCCACCCATTCCTTGGGTGGTCTATCAGCAAGATCTGTTGGGGGCGGGGCGCGCGGAGACGGGAGTGCTAGAAAGTACTTTCTCTCCCAGGTGTATGAGACTCTGGACCCAGTTAGAAGTCAAAATGCTGAACCGTGGTAGTTTTTTGGTCAAGCGCAGAGGGAGGAAAAGATTGCCTTGAGTGGAGGGGCCTGAGTTTGATTGGATTGGGATCTGCTGGTGGGAAGGCATTTTAGGTGACAGAAACAGCAGGGGTCAGGAGGATGTGGGGGGTGGGGGGAGGAGGGCTGTCACAGAAAAATGCATTTAGCAGAGGCTAAGCAACAGCAAGTGATGTTTGAGTTTGGCCAGAACCGGAATTAGAACCTACATGCCCAGTGGGACTATCCATGCTTATTCCAGTGGAGAGGAACAGGAAGGAGATATAAGGAACCAACATTGGGCCTTGATTGCAGTGGGGGTTTCACTGATGTAATGGTGTGAATTGATGCTACACCATTCCCAGGCCAGGTTATGTCTTATTCACTTTTTAAAAAAAATACTTATTTATTTATGCATACAAGCTGGGGTGTAGGTCAGAGGTGTAGGGGGGCAAGAGTATTCACCAGAGACAGAGTGGGAGCAGAACAGGCAGATTGACTGAAGTACACTGCTGAGGGGAGCAGGGGGTGAGACAGGAGAGGTCTGCTGCACCATGTGGGAAGCTCCCTGGCCAGGGATCAAACTTGTACTGCAGTGGCTGCTGATAGCTTCAGAGTGCTGAGACTTAACCCATTGCACTGCCAGGGAGGCCCTTTATTCACTTCTTTATTGAAATCAAAATGTGTCTGGTTCCAGCCTCCACGCATTAAGATGGCTGACAAGTCCACCGTCAGTCAGTTTTTACAGTTCTCTCCTTCCAGATTGGGAGGCCCTGATGTTCAATCCACATGGGGCACTTCCTCTACTTGAGCACAAGTTCTTCACTGTCTAGTTTGCCTTCTCTGACTGAGTGCTGGAGGTGTCCCTCTCAAGGATCTTTGCGGTGACCTCCAACTCAGCCTGGAGACCCCCAGCTGCTCCCAGGCCCACCAATCCTGTGTGGCCAGCAGTTCTGTTAGCTCCAAGGTTATGTGGGGGCAGCTACAGGAATCTGCCCACAATTCCTGCCTACAGACTCCCCTCTGAAAGGAGTGCACCCAGCAGGCAGGGGTGTGGGTGGCAGAAGGATGAGTCTTCCCTGGCTTCAACTCCAAGAATCAACATCTATACATTACTCTGGAACAACCATTATGTTAAAGAATCTTTCTGGGCAAAAATTTTGGCTCTGAAATACAAGAGAAGTTTATAACCCTTTCTGGGGCAAGTGAACCTGGGCTCAGAACACCTGAGCTTGGCTCTTCCAGGAGGAGAAGCCTGGGGGAATCACATTCCTGTTTTCCAAAGAATGTGAAGTGAGGGAAATCTGTCACAGGAACCTTATTGAGCAGTCAGTCAAGGTGTCTTGATGATACCAGCTTTATTGGCCTTGGGCTCAGGTAGGAGGAGAGCATTTTAGCCTAACTCAGCTCTGCTTAGGCGTCAGTGCCTTCTTCCCTTCCCTTCCTCCTGGGTGGTTCTGGAGTCAAAGGGCCATATCAGGTGACTGGGAGGTGGATTTTGAGACTGTCTCAGCAGTTTTTCTTCTGAGACTTTCTCACCTCAGCCCTGAATAGTGTCAAGGAGGAAAAATTTTCCCCTCCCCTTCCATGCCCTTTCATTGAAAAATGCTTAAATTGAAACACGATAGATTAGCAGGAGAAAAAGGTTTAATTTTGTACATAGCACGGAGGTTCTGTGTGAATATGTCCACAGACTGGTCTCCTTGAGGTACAGACTGACTCTGGTGTCTTATGAAGGAGAAAATGTCTCAGCTGCCTGATAACTAGTTGAAGACTTAAAAATAGCTGTTATAAATAGTGTCATCAGCTGTCAACATGGGAGCACACAAGAAAGAATTAAAATTTGTGTGGAGATTGGACAGGAGCTTGCAGATAACCGTGCACTGATTGTGCACAGGGACTGTGTGGCACCTTGTAGCC
Source organism: Scalopus aquaticus (assembly GCA_004024925.1). Lineage (NCBI taxonomy): Eukaryota > Metazoa > Chordata > Mammalia > Eulipotyphla > Talpidae > Scalopus > Scalopus aquaticus. The sequence goes on from PVIJ01008204.1 coordinate 3,641, forward strand.
AGGTGGGGAAAGGTAGTAACCAGACTGTCATTGTCATTCCAGGCTGATGAGCTCTCTGGTGACTTTTACTTTTCCCCCCACACTCCATCTTTTTAGTTTAGTTTGTTTGTTTTTTGTTTTTTACACTGTGCACATTTATGTAATTGGGGAAACAAAGCAATGTTGCTATATTCATTATGAGGTGGGAAAAGCAAAGTGCAGTACTGTGTATATAGTATGATTCCTCTGTACAATAAAGAATATATATGCACATATAAATATAGACAATTATAATACATTGTGAGTGTTTTATAAACCTTTTCCCCTGTTACGTCAGTAACTGTTAGCTGTTTTCCTTTCCTTTCTTTTTTGTAGTCAAGGATTTAAAAAAAAATTAAAGTATTATTGCACTATAATGCTATCTAAGTTTCCGGTGTTCATTATTAAAAATCAGCATGTGTATATACTACATTAAGTTCACCACTAAAATTCCGATCCTCTCCTTCACCATACAGTTGTCCCTTTTTACTAGACTTACTCACTCCCCAGTGGTTTCCTTCTCAGAATGGGGGTGGGGCAGGGTAGTCCTGGAAGTTCTATCCTGGGAAGAACATTCACTTTTTATTTCGTGTACCTCTTTAAAAAAATCTATCACCGGAGATTATCCAGTGTGTGTGGGGAGAGATTATTCCACTTTTTTCTTCTTTGTAGTTCCCTGTATTATAGAAAAGTCCCAAACAAGTGTTGTATTGGTTCAACAAATTAAGGGAAGTGGTGGAAAGTTCCTGCAACAGCCAGGGCCTCAACTGGTGGGTGTGGAGGGAGCTCAGCTCTGGGGGTGTGGTGGGTGTGAATGGGCAGTGACTTTGAGGGGTGCAGAGGAGTTGGATGGGATCATAGGCTGGAACCATTTCCTAGAACCTGCTCTAAGATTGTGGGGTGATGGGCAATGCAAGGCTTGCCTAGAGTTGCACTGTCTGGTCTAGCAGGAAGGGTTGGTGAGAGCCAGTTAGGTGACTCCTGTGTCACACAGGAGAGAAAGGAGGAGCACCAGTGAGGGTCTTGGTAGTGGGGGATGGAGAGGTAGCCGTATTCTGGAGCTACTGAGGGCTCATGGTAACTGACTGGATATGGGTGGGAGGGGAAAGCAGGAGTCCAGGCTGCCTCCTTTTCTACTTTCAACACTAGATGGATGGCAGGGCCTCAGAGAGGCCTGCCCAGACCCTCCGAATTAATCCTGTTATTTCACGGACCTCTGTTTATTTTTCTCACACTTACCATGGTCTGATCCTCAGTTTCTTTATCTGTGCAAAAGGAATAGTGTAAGATTTAATTAAAATATAGCATGCATGGTGCTGGGCACATAGTAGAGCAGTCATTGTGGTGGTAGTTTGTAATGGTTTCATAATCAGTCTGGGCATGGCTTCCCCTGGGCATGTCACCCTCTCTAATAAGCTTCTAGAAGAGATGTATCTGCACTGCCCATAAGTGACTAGTGCCTGCTGGGGCTGGAGGACATTCCTGGTGTCAGAGCTGTGGGTGGGCCTTCCCCCCCACATGGATTGACATGTGACAGTGAGCATCTGCTTGGGTACCCCAGGGGGCTGCAGGGTGTGAGCCACACACAGGTGTCTGTTGCAGACTCATGGGGCCTGTGAGGAGTGAGGAACTGATCACAAGTATCTCCCCAGAACCCAGACCTGGACTCAGAGGCACTGCTGGCCCTGCCCCTGCCTCAACTGGTGCAGAAATTACAAAGTGGGGAGCTGTCTCCTGAGGCTGTGCTCTTCACCTATGTGGGCAAGGTAAGGGCAGCCGGTGATCTTCCTCTCTTCTCCCTCTTTCTGCACAAGCTTGAGGAAAACCTGGCCTGGAATGTGTCCTGCTGGGGGCACTGTGGGATGGTGCCTGTACTGCCAGGGAGGGAAGGAACCAGAGGGGTGTGTGTGCGACACTGAGCATATTGTCTTAACTAGAAACCTGGCTTTCAGCCCAATTTCTCTCTCCCTCCTACTCATACCCTAGCGCTCAAGTTTAGTCTGTTCCAGTCTGTTCTCTTTCTGTAGCTTTCTAGTCTACCCCTTGCCCCACCCCCACCCCATCCCCTCCAGCCATCCTGGTCATCTTCTTCTTCTTCTTTTTTTTTTTTTAAAGATTTATTTATTTATGCATGCAAGCTGGGGTGTAGGCTAGAGGTGTGGAGTGGTAAGAGGATTCACCAGAGACAGAGCAGGGAGGAGAACAGGCAGATTGACAGAAGTACACTGCTGAGGGCGAGGTAGGAGAAGTCTGCTGTGCCATGTGGGACGCTTCTTGGCCAGGGATGGAACTAGTGCTGCAGTGGTTGTGGATAGCTTCATAGTGCTGAGACTTAACCCCTTGCGCCACCAGGTAGGCCCTAGACTAGCTGAGTCTTTAGGACTGGGAAGAGTCACCTCTTCCAGGAAGCCTCCCCAACCTGCCTCCCCTCCTGGCCCATGTTAGGGTTTCCTCTTTCTAATAGTACAATTTTCATTGCAGCATAGGGCTTCCTTTGTCTTTCTCTTTCCCATGTCAAATGTGGTCTTTCTTTGGACAGAGCCTGTCTTATGTGTCTTTGCACCTCAATGCTGAGCGCTATGTCTTTTATATAATAAGTGTTCAAGAAATATGTTTGAAATAAAATGAAAAAAAGAAGTAATTGTGCTTTACGACTGTGACTTGTATGTGATTTCTTGATAGAGTACGTATGAGAGTTCAGTGTTGTCCTAGCGCCTGAATGAGGGAGTCCATTAAGCAGGTGGACACTAGTGTCAGGGTGACAGGTGTGTGTGTGTGTGTGTGTGTGTGATAGTGGTGTGAGTGACTGCAGCTGAACGGTGAGAGGGAGAAAGACTGAATGGAGATGGAACCAGAAACTCCTGGGCCAGCTGCACTCGGAGAACACATAGAGTCCCAACGGATGGGGTGGCTACTTCCCTGTTGATGTCCCTGAAAAAGTTCCTGTCCTTCCTAATCATCCACTAGAGGCAATTCTGGTTATATAATCCTGAAGCCTTGGGTGGCAACAGAACCCACAGCCATTTTCCTCAGCTATTTCCAGGGTAGGGAACACTTCCTGAGAGCTGTACCTCATTCTTTCCTAACATGTTCCTCTTGTAGAGCCCTGCTGAGTGTGGTTTGAGGCTCTGGAAAGGCCCCATGGCAGGTAGCCTCTATTCATGCGTCGCCTTTAGTCTAGCTCCACACGCTTCCCTAGCAGTGATATTTGTCATCACTCCTTGTGACTTGATTATCGGAGTCAAGAGTTCCTGGGAGAGGGCCTCCCTGGTGGCACAGCGGTTGAGCACTGTGCTGTGGAGCTGTCAGCAGCATCAATGCGAGTTCGACGCCCAGCCCGGGAGAATCCCACATGGTGTGGCAGACCTCTCCTGCCTCGCCCGCTGCTCCCCTCAGCAGTGTATTTCTGATCTGCCTGTTCTGCTCCCCACTCTGTCTCTGGTGAACCTTCTCGCCGCCCCACGCCTCTGGCCTGTACCCCAGCTTGTATTGTATAAATAAATAAATCTTTAAAAAAAAAAAAAAAAGAGTTCCTGGGAGAGGGAAGGCTTAGCCAGGGCAGGTGTGCTTGGGACAGAGGCGCGCAAACTGGGCTCTGAGGGCCTGCAGGCTATTGCCTTGCTCTGCACTGACTCCCAGGGTCACCTGACTAGCTCCTGTCTGCTTCACTGGGTGGAGATGTGGCTGGGAGATGTGGCGTGTGGTCCAGTGGTCACCCTGGTCCCAGGTTATCCCCTCTGGGGGCATCAGAGGCCAGTATCTTGCTCCTTTATGTGCCCCAGTCCTGAGAGTACTTTCTTTCTCTTGATGTGGGAGGCCAAAGTCAGGGTGAGGCTGGGGCCAGGTGTGGCCAGGGAGGAGGGTGTGGCCTAGTTATCCTCTGGGCCCCTGGCTCTGGGCTATGTTTCTGGTTACCTTTTTCCTGTGTGTGCTTTAAAAATATAACTTTCATAATTTTACATATATTTTACCCCCCTCCCCCCCCGAGGCCAACCTCACTCTTCCTCGTGTTCATTTCTCCTTCCCCAGGCCTGGGAGGTGAGCAAGGGGACCAACTGCGTGACCACCTACCTGACGGACTGTGAAGATCAGCTGTCACAGGCCCCGAAGCAGGGCCTGCTCTACGGTGTTCCTGTGAGCCTCAAGGAGTGTTTCAGCTACAAGGTGTGCCCTGCCTCAGGCTCAGGCCTCGACTCCCCCCCAGTTTGTGCCAACCAGCTCTGTCTTGGGTCACCCTGGGCCTCAGAGGATGCATCAGGTCCAGAGGCCTTGAGAGGGGTGTGCCTGACTGGCCTGGCCTGGGAGACAGTGGTGGGAGTGGACCCCGTGCTGCTCAGGGGGCCCTGGCTCATCTGCCACACCCCTCTTGGTCCTCATCTTTCCTCCCAGGGCCAGGATTCAACACTGGGCTTGTGCCTGAACGAGGGGGTGCCAGCGGAGTGGGACAGCGTGGTGGTGCAGGTGCTGAAGCTGCAGGGCGCCGTGCCCTTCGTGCACACCAACGTCCCCCAGTCCATGTTCAGGTTGGATCTCGGTTGTGGGGTGGGGGCAGGAGCACAGGGCCAGTGTGACCTGGGCTGACCCATCTCTGCTTCCTCCAGCTTTGATTGCAGTAACCCCCTCTTTGGCCATACGACAAACCCATGGAAGTCCTCCAAGAGCCCAGGTGGCTCCTCTGGGGGTGAGGGGGCCCTCATCGGGGCTGGAGGCTCACCCCTGGGCTTAGGAACCGACATTGGAGGCAGTATCCGCTTCCCCTCCTCCTTCTGTGGCATCTGTGGCCTCAAGCCTACAGGGAACCGTCTCAGGTATGGTGTAGGTGGTTGGCGGGACCTTCTGGGCCTCTTGCTGTGTGCCCTTGGTCTGGCTTCCCACCTTTCTGGGCTTCACACAGGGATTTCCTCACTGGGGTCTCACTGGGAGAGAGCATCACAGCACTGGCCTTAGTTCCTAGTTTCCACTGTGGCTAGAGTTTGGGGGCGGGGGCGGTGGCTGTAAGGTGTGGGGTTAGGGTTCCTCTTTCCAACATTTCACCCTTTGTTTCTTATCCAGCAAGAGTGGCCTGAAGGGCTGTGTCTATGGACAGGTGGCAGGTGAGATCCACGGTCCCTTCAGGGCCTGAGAAGGTGGGGGGAGGTGTCTGCCCTTTCCTCTGGGGCCAGTGTTTGGTCACCAGGTGGCTCTAGGGTTGTGCTCCCACCTCCCTGTCTCTGGTCACTTCCAGGCCATGGCCCAGCCCCAGAGCCCACTGGGGCCAGATGATCTCTCTTCTTCCCCTCCCTGCCCCACAGTACAGCTCTCAGTTGGCCCCATGGCCCGGGATGTGGAGAGTCTGGCACTGTGCCTGCGAGCACTGTTGTGTGAGGACATGTTCCGCTTGGACCCCACCGTGCCCCCCCTGCCATTCAAGGAGGAGGTGAGCAGGAGTGGGGGTGGGCATGGGGCCGATTCCGTTTTCACTGCTGTTCCTGAACCCGCATGTCTGAGGCCAGGGCCAGCTGCTGCTCTGCAGACAGTCGCCAGGTGGCGCCCTTGCCTGCATTTGGAGACATTTCTGCTCTTCATACTGGGCCTGGAGTCTCTGGTGAGGAAAGCCCCACCTTCTGGCCCCTGGCTCTGCAGCAGTTACCGAGAAATGGGCATTGAGGATCCACTTCCCGGACTGAGACCTCTATGATGGCAATTCCCAAACCTTGTCTGTGAACAGGAGCCTTTCGGTCTTTATGTCCATCTCCCCAACCTCCAGTGGGGTGCTTGGCTCATAGGCTGAGTGAGTCAAGGAGGGTTAAAAGCAGAGCTGCCATCCTCCCAGAGAAAGCTGGGATCTGTGGGCAGTGTTGAATGCTAACTCCCAAAAATATCGCCCAAACAGATGAGACAAGGCTGAGTTTATTGCTTTCTAGGCTGTATTTTGCCTTGACGATGGAGCCTTAGTAGCATAAGGAGTGGGAACAGGGCAAAGTTGGAATAGTTGCTGATATTTTGTAGTCTGGTTTAAGGCCAGTATTTCAACGTGGGGGGTTGTAAGCATTGTGATGTAATAGTGGGATTAGTGGGGCCAGGAGGGTCAGGATTTTGAGGAAAGAAGGTAAGGAGGTAAGAAGTTCAAGGAGTCTTGGGGTATAGATGTCATTTCATGCTTCTATTAAAGAGTTTGATGGGTCTCTCAGGAATGAACAGTGGTCACTTGTACTTTGCACACAGAGCATTTGGGAGCAGAAGATGTGTGCAGACAGTGGAATGGTAAAGTCACGTGGACTGTGAGCTGGGCGATGGGGCTCAGTTTTTCAGCAGTTGACATTTCTCTCTCCTGCACAGACTTCTTGCTTTCACCCAGCCTGGGCTGCTTTGCAAGGGCTGAGGGACCCTGGACAAGAGAGTGGGCCTTGGTGGTTCTTGGCAAGCAGGGGGTCTGAATCGGGTGGGGTGGCTCCCTCTCCTCAGCAGAGGGGGATGTTCTAACCAAAACCAGGGGTACATGAGTCCTGCTTCCTGCGAGGGAGGAGAGGAGGAGAGGAGGCCTGTGTCCTGAGGTCTGGAACATGTGATCAGAGCTGGGCCTTGCATTATTGAAGCAGGAAGTGGAGAGACTCTCAGCTCCAGAGACAGGATGCCTGGGTTCTGGACCCAGTGCTGGCACTCTGCCTCGAGAGCCTTGGGCAAATCCCAGCCTCACTCTGGGTCTATTTAGACCTATTTAGGCCTATTGAGACCTGTTGCCTCATATGACCAGCTTCATGTGACCAGTGGGAATTGTTCTGCCCCTGCTGAGTCACTGTGCCGGTGTTTTGTGAAAAGGATGGATGCAGAAGGGCTGTGCCCCTCAGCGGTCAGCTTTTGGGATCGAGGCTGCAGCTGTGCCACTGTGTCTGGGGCTGAGCAGCTTCTCTGACCTCTGGGTCCCCGCCTCAGGCCGCTCTCTCCTGACGACTCTGCCTCCTGTGTTTTGTCCTCAGGTCTACAGAAGCTCTCAGCCCCTGCGTGTGGGGTATTATGAGACCGACAAATACACCATGCCCACCCCGGCCATGAGGCGGGCCCTGCTGGAAACCAAGCAGAGTCTCGAGGCTGCTGGCCACACGGTGTGACAGTGGGGGCCCCTCCTTCTGGGGAGGCCTCTCCTTCTGGGGAGTCTTCCTGGTACCCATGGCCGCCCTCCCCCTTGCCATCCTCGTGTCCTGATGGCTTTGTGGTGGGGATGTTGGCTGTGTCCCTGCGGCTGCTGAGGGGTACGGGGGTCAGTGATTGGCAGCGAACACGGCTCATGCTGGGGCATGCGAGCGCTGCATTGGGACGGCCTCACTGACCACAAACAGCTCTGCACAGCTGTCCAGAGCGTGGGGGCCCTGAGATGGGTGGCCAGTGGCTCGGTCTGCTCCTCTGAGACAACCTTATGTGTGGCTCCAGTCTTCTCTCATGATGTGCATTTTATAGGGAGTTTTTAGGGGTCAGTCAGTCTGCCTTTGGTGAGGGGTCCTGTGCAAGCAGGTTGGACCAGACCACCCTCAGGGATTCCCAGAAAACTTGAGGGTCATGGGAACCAGGTGTTTCCAGGTCTGGGGGCCTTATACCCCTCAATCCCTACAGCTGGTTCCCTTCCTGCCAAACAACATACCCCGTGCTCTGGAGACCCTGTCGACAGGTGGGCTGTTCAGTGACGGTGGCCACACCTTCCTACAGAACTTGTGAGTGATGTTGGCCTTCGGGGTCTGTGGTGGGGTCGGGATGGAGAGACCCAGAGAGCAGCTGGGTGCTGTGACCCCCAGGATGGGCCAGTCTGGAGGAAGATGGGGGAGAGACCTCAACTGAACAGGAAGAGGGTCTGAGCATTCTGGGTAGGGTCCTTGCCACCCCTCCAACCATACAGGTTGAGCCTGGAGATGCCTTGCCAGGGAGACTCTGGAAAGGTGCAGTGAAAGGGGAGGCCAAAGTGAGCATCCTTGGTGACCCTGGGCGGAGCTGGCTGGGAGCTAGGAGGTGGACAGGGCAGGATGGAAGCAGGAGGGAGGCATCTGGACGTCATACTGTGACTCCAGGTTCTTCTGACATGAGCTACATTTTTATTTCCCTTTTGATCATGGTCTTGATTTTATCTTCTATAAATTGGGTAGGTTGGATCAGATCCATTTTAAGGGACTTTGCAGAGCTCACATTTAGAGAGGCTGGTTCCACTTGAATGTTTGCAGTTCTTAAAGATTGACAGGGGCTGAGGACAGATCTGGGAATGTGCCTGGGCTGACTGGAGTTCCCCTGTAGCCGAGTATGGGCCAGGCATTCTAGGGGAGGGGCTACACCTCACTCTGGTTCTGGGAATGGGGCCCTAGGAGCAGCACCTGAGACCTTTTCCTGAGATCTAGGGCCAGAGGAGGCTTTGAGACAAGCTTTGTGGCAACCCACTGAGCATTACCCCTCTTGTGCCTCCAGGTGGCGTCAGCATCAATGGGGGGGATGCCCTCAGTTTCAGGGTCTGGCCAGGGAGATGTTGCCCTCAGTTCTTATTGCTTGGAAGTGAGTGTGCTAGGGAGGGAGACACAGAGTCCTGTCCCGGGAGATGTGAGTGTGGGGTTGATCCCAGGCATCCCAAAGGATTGACAGAAACAAATCACATGTTTGGAAGAAGGCATATAAAGGAGTTGGAGACCAGTGGTTACTGGAGTGTGGTGGGGAGGGAGGTGGGCAGGGTCGCTGAGTAGAGTGGGGCATGCCTGCGTGGGGGTGCCTGCACTGGAACCTTTGTCTCCTAGCAAAGGTGATTTCGTGGACCCTTGCCTGGGGCACCTGGTTCCAATTCTCAAGCTGCCCAGGTGGCTTAAAGGACTGCTGGCTTTCCTGCTGAAGCCCCTGGTAAGGGCCCAGGCAGGGCTGGATGGGCTGGGAGGGAGCCCCTGCTTTCGTCTCTCTTGGCGTGGCTAGGCGGGCCTCACCCAAACTCCTCTCCTCCCTACATGCTGAAAAGCCATGCTGGCCTGGGATTTGGGGTGGCGGGCAGGGAACAGACAGAGGCAGGGGTGGCTTGGGAGACTGTTGCCAATGCTTGGCTCCGTGCTGAGTCACTGTCTTTCTGCAGCTCCCAAGGTTGGCAGCCTTTCTCGGCAATATGAAGTCTCGGTAAGACTATTTTTTTGCCTGACATGGATTCAAGTGGTTTCTGACAGGAAAAGATGGTGGGGGGGGAACAGCTTCTGAGGCTGCCAGTGGTGCAGGCAGGGGGGCAACCCCTGTAACCTTCAGGTGAGACCTTGCAGTTGTCTTAGCAAGGTCCAGATTGGGCTGGAGAGAAAGGGCCTGAGGACGATAACGGGAGGGGAAACTGTGGAGAGGAGACTCACCTGCATGGGGCATGGATGGAAAAGACCAGGAAGGAGTGGCATGGGGCAAGGGAGGGGGGATACTGTGAGAGCTTCTACCCTGGAGTTCTGAACTGAACCAAGCTGTACCGGGTCCAACCTGCCCCGTATGGCCTGAGTGGAAAAAACAGAACATATGTCAGCCCCGGACATCGTGTGCATTTGCTCCTACTCTAGGGCCTTTGGCAGCTCTGACCCAGCCTGGGTCAGCTAAAGATCAGGCCTGGCCTGGTCCTGGCTCTGTTGCAGAGTCACTAGTGACCTAGCCTAAGTCCCTCGTGGGGCCTGATTTTCTCAACAGGACTGTAGAGATTTGAACTACTTTCTCAGAGCTCTCATACAATTGAGAAGGGTCCTGGAGGAATGAGATCTGGGAGGTGTCAAGGGTGGGGCCTGATGTTAATCCGTGGCCGTGACCCTCATGGTCAGTGACCTTACTCCCTCTGCCCAGGTCAGCTGGGAAGCTCTGGGAACTGCAGCACGAGATCGAGGTGAGGCTGGAGTCCCTAGATTAGAGTGAGGTGGTGGGGTGGGAGGTGGATGGGACACCTGCTAGTGGGGTCTCTTGGCCACTGGTCCCCTTTCCCCTCTGGCCTGGCCTGCTCAGGCCCTGCTCTCCAGCTGTCACTTGCTGGTATGCCTGTCCTCGGGGCCTGGGTAAGTGTGGGACGCCTGTCCCGGAGCCTCTGCCCCTCTGGTGCTGCTGGACACTATGTGGCTCTGCCCTGGGAGGAAGAATGGTGTCTATGGTTTTGTGAGAGGCGGAGCTACGGGTGCCCCCTAAAAGCGAGCACACTGGCATGCCCCCAGCACCTCCATCCCACTGTGGCTCAGTTCAGGTACAGGGTCAGGTGCTCGGGCCAGCATCACCCTCGCCACAGTGCCTGCCTTGGCGAGTCCACGTGACAGACAGGGTCTGAGGGCTGTCCTGGTGTGCTGGTGTCCTCCCCAGGTGTACCGCAACTCCGTGATTGCCCAGTGGAGAGCACTGGAACTGGATGTGCTGCTCACCCCCATGCTGGGCCCTGCTCTGGATTTGAATTCCCCAGGCAGGGTCCCAGGTAAGGCCCACTGCTCCCTCCTCAGCCTCCTCCTCTTCTGAGTTCTTCCCTGTGCCCAGTGGGGCTTCTAGGAAGTCGAAGAATATACTCCCTGTGGGAGAGCTGCACCCATGGGGGATGAGCCCATTCTTGGGGGGCCCACAGTCTGGCTGACTGGAGAGGTGGCAGTCATGTGGGATATGCTGGGCGGGAAGAAGCTCCTTGTCAGCTATGCAAGTTGGAGATCTTGAGTTACAGAAACTGTGGTTTTGGGAAGTGGTGTTTGAAGGTGGGAGTTAGATAAGCCAAAAACAGGATCAGTGTCCCAGGTGGGGAAGCTCCGTGGGCAAGGCTGTCCAGCCAGCCTGGATCTGGATTCCCGGGAGAGCCTCCCCTGTCTCGTGGAGGCAGCGGTCACTTCACAGGGTAGGAGACTGCTGCAGGGAGGACAGGGGTGCTGAAGGGTGCCCGGCGCCCCCGCTGTTTGTGCTGTGTCTCTCAGGGGCTGTCAGCTACACTGTGCTCTACAACTGCTTGGACTTCCCCGCGGGCGTGGTGCCCGTCACCACGGTGACCGCAGAGGATGAGGCCCAGATGGATCATTACCAGGGCTACTTTGGAGACATTTGGGACAAGGTGCTGAAGGAGGTGAGGCCATGGCTTGGTCTGGACCCCCAAAGGCCCCTTCCCCAGGACTCACACCCGGCCCCAACTCTTAGCTGCTATGAAGGAAATAGCTTGACATGTGTGGTCCTTGCCCACCTTTTGTAACCCAGTACCCCTAGGGGCTGGGGCCTGGCCCTGCCGGGCTGCCATTTCTTCCCAGCTGGGGTGCTTCTTGGATCTGGGGTGGCTTCCTGCCTCGCTGCTTCCCATCCTGATGCCTTTGTCCCCTGCAGGGCATGAAGAAGAGCGTGGGGCTGCCTGTGGCTGTGCAGTGTGTGGCTCTTCCCTGGCAGGAAGAGTTGTGTCTGCGGTTCATGCGGGAGGTAGAGCGACTGATGACCCCTGAAAAACAGCCATCCTGATCACCCACCTGCCTGGCCCCAGTGGACCTGACTCACTGGACTTTGCTCATCACAGTCAGGGCCCAGTCGCCACCCGGCAAGGAGATATTCCGCCTGGGGCAGAGGCTTCCGTATCTCCTCCCCAAATCTCTACTAGAAGTGCAGACGCCCTGAGTCTGGAGCTTGCTCTTCTCTCTGGTTCCCTCTCTCTGCCCTCCCCCGCCACTTGGCAGCCAGTGGATATGCTATGGGCACAGGCCCAATAACTGTGAAGAAACGATTCCTACTCTGTGTACTTTCTGATCATCGTTAGGGCGCTGGAGTTTGGAAACTTGACTTTCCAAAGCCTGACTCCAGACATGTCAGAATCCTGCTCCCAAATCTCCTGTTTCCCAACACCCACAGGATGGATTAGGCCTCTCATAGCGGACATTACAGCCCTCACACTTTGCAAGGCCTGTCCTTCCTCCTCCTCCCTCCTTGGCGCCTCCCTTTGCCAAGGATGTCCTGCTGCTCCTCTACCATTAAATCATCTGCAGTCAAACTCAGACCCCTCTTTTTCCCAAAAGCGAAAGCCTTGGCCCCGTGTGGTGGGTCTCTGTAGGTAGGCCCATCTCGACAGCACGCTGGTGCTCCTTGATGGCAAGCACTGACGCTGCATCTCTGTCCCAGGGCCAGCACCGGGCAGCAGGAGTGCTGGCCCCGACCTGGTGCCACTGGCAAAAGGAGCCTGTGGGACTGGGGAGGTGATGAGACAGAGCTGGGTTCTCTGGGCAGGCTTCCTGAAGGAGGAGGGTCTATGTGGAATCTAGAAGTTTCCCAGAGCCTGGGATAAGGGATAAGGACATCCCAGGAAGAAGGAACCATATGCCCAAAGACCAGGAAGTAGTTCACCAGGTGTAGGTTAGGCATTAAATGGGAACAAGACAAGCAGCAGAGCTATAGGTGGGGGCCAGATCACAGCAGACTTGGGAACCAGTTCAGGAACTTGAATCCTCTCTCAGCGGCAATGGGGACTTCTTGAAGGATCACACAGGAGCAGTGAGGAATGTAGCCAGGAGAGGCAGGACCTGGAGATAGGACATCCATTCGATGGCCCTCATCCGGGGCAGGGGGCTGAGATGGAGCCAGGGCAGTGGCCCAGGGTACAGGGAGAGGTGGTTTGGACTTGACAGTTGGGGTGGAAATAAACCGCCCCAGATTAGTCTGTCAGCTCACGTCTCGCCAGCTTGTATTGGTGGAAGGGTAACTGGTCTGTGACAAACTCTGGGGGCTTCGTGGCCCCCTGAGCAGTTTCCTCACTCCTTCCTGACCACAGCCCTCATTCCCCTGCTTGCTTAAGAAGATGTTGCTGAGTCTGAGCCCTCTGGCATGGAGGCTTAGCTCCTGCCAGAATTATTCAAATTCTTCAGGCAGATATCCTTTCAGGGTGCGTGCTTCTGCACCCTGATCATCTTCCTCCAGAGGGAGTTCCTCACCCACGTGGCACACCCAGTGGCACTGCCCTCTCCACCAATGGCGTCCCTGCCCAGGTGGGGTCACAAGGTACAGACATGGCACAACCCACATGGAAAACTAGTTGGGTTGAGCAAATAGTTGCTGCAATGTCAGTTGGCTTTTTATTGTTTCATAAAACCACTGCCATCTGCCCCTATTTCTTTCTCTTCCTTCCCCATTTCTCCTCTGGTTACTGATGTCCCTATGCTTTCAGGCATGAGGCCACAGAGTCGGGGCATCTCTCCTTCCTTCCTTCACTGGTTCACAGTTCACCTTGGAGCCCCACCGTGGCCACCTCCAGTCCTGTGCTCAGTGGTGCTGGTGCTCAACCAAGCCTGACTCCTATCTGGTGTTATCTGCCCCGATCGCCCCACTTGTGACACAACCTCTTCTGATAGTCGCTAGCATGTCACGTTGTGAGGTTTATTGTACATCCAGGTAAATCAGTTAAATCTGCGAGCATACCCTATGCCTAGGGACGAGGCACTATAGTGGCCGTTGGGCCCACAGTGATGAATGGGGCAGACTGAGTTCCTTTCCTCTTGGCACTTACATGCTGGAAGATATTTGTTGAATAAAAGGAAAAGTAAGGCAGGCAGGTGTGCTAGTGAAGACCTAAATATTTAATGCATGGAATGGCAAAGTGACTTTTGATCAGGAAAATGGGGACATTCTGAATGCATTTACTGAATACTTGGCTGTGACCCATCTACCTTTGGGCTTTTTATAGTGATCATGTCATTTAATCCTATTGGCCCTGAGGTAGGTATTTTTGTCCCCCTTTTATGGAATGATTATATTCCTTACCCAAGATCCTGCAGCTACAAGTGGGGGGAATTAGAATTGAAACCTGGGTCTGTCTTAGCGGTGAGCTCTTCTGGTGTCTGATGCTGCGGCACAGAGGACCGGCACTCAGCAGCCTCTTCCTGACTCTCTGGCCCCCATCCAGCCACCTCAAGACCCTCGCGGTCACATGGCTAGCGCCTGCTCTCACAGCCTCCCCCCTTCCCCCAGGTCTCCCCAAGGCAAGCTCCTTGCCCTGCTCTCCTGGCTGCCAGATTGGTCCTTCACATGGCAATTGGGTGAACTTTTTTTTTAATTAATTTTTAAGTTTGTTCCATCATTGTTTGTTTGTGTACGGTATTTGATTTCTCCCCTCAGGTGTAGTCCCCATAAATCTCCCACCACCACATCACCTGTGAACCGTCACCAAGAAATACGGAACGCTTCACGAATTTGTGTGTCATCCTGATGACACCTAAAACCTTTAGTGTCACTGTCCCAGTCCAGGTTCCTGGCTGTGACCTCCGAGGTCATGCACCCTGGCCTGTGCTGGTTACAGCACAGACCTCCCACCTCCATGCCCTGCAGTGGAGACTCCCACACAGCAGGGCGAGAGTGCACCAGCTGTGTGAAAGGGTTCTTTGTGCTGTGCTCATGCTTGAGAGCAGTCTGCCTTAATGGAGTCCAACATCTGTCAGGCTGTAGAGTTGACTATCCATGCTCTCATGGAAAAATGGCATTTTACTTCCATTTCTTAGACGGGGAAACAAGTTTAGAGAGGACTGTTCTAATATCTGCCTCTGTTTCAGCAGATACTGGTTTCCCAGGATGTTCCTCATACCAGTACTTTCACCCTTGGTGAGAGGCCCCCTGCATGACCCTACCCCTAGCTGACAAGGGGGAGCTCTGGGCACCAATTTCCCCGAGAATAAGGAGGGCCGGGATCCCACAGACAGCCCTGGGTTCCTTAGGAAGGGGAGGTCCCTAAGGGCAGGGCCATATGGGGTTTGTAAGACTAGCCCCCAGCATGGTACTGGATACTCAGTGGGTCCCCGGTGAAGGCTTATGGAGTAGAGGAGTGGGCGACTTGCTATTTAGTGAATGCATTTTGGCCTCTCCTGATTGCTTCCTTCTCTTGTCTCCAGCAAAAAAGTTCCTAGTCAGCCCTGCCGTCAGTCCTTTTCACATTTATTTTATCATGATTTTGATTAGTACCTATTAGGATAAATAACTCCCAGTCTATACCCAGCCTGTAGCTTTATCCTGGTCTGCATGCAGGTCCTCATCCATCCACTCCCCCACCTCCCTGCTTCCTCCACCCCTCCCTCTCTCCATCCATCCTGTAAGTACATTGGCGTTCTCCCACAGTATACTCAGGATAACCACTTAGAGATAGTTCTGCCTGAATGGTATTTTCACTCAACTAGCAAGCAGACATCAGTGCATAGTTGACAAGGCAGTAGCGCTGCTTCACTGCTTTATTTTGTGAGCATAAACCTGAGCTTCTGGCCTGGTATCCGTGTGTGTGTACTTCCTGGAAGAAATTGTTGGGGGGTGAGGATGTCCTGAACAAACCCACAAATAGGTTTTATGGACCCTACCCTCACCGTAGACCAAAGAGATCAAAGACACCAAGGACTACAAATCCCATAATGTTATCACCACCGAGGGGAGGATGCTGGGAACTGAGGGTGGAGTTAAGCAGCCAGCTTTGGTGTATAAGCAGACTTTTGGGCCTTGGGGGTCTCTGGGCTTTTTGCCG
This sequence comes from Scalopus aquaticus, assembly GCA_004024925.1. Lineage (NCBI taxonomy): Eukaryota > Metazoa > Chordata > Mammalia > Eulipotyphla > Talpidae > Scalopus > Scalopus aquaticus. Next base: position 19,095 of record PVIJ01008204.1, read on the forward strand.
GCTTTCAGCGTGCTGTTGGGGTAACAGCTCAGTGGAACTGGTAGTGATGTCATTTTTGGGGTTGATGGGTTTGAGAACGGGGTCCTTGGGTTCACTCTGGGAAAGGTTTCGCCAGAGCTCCCCATCAGTGGCACGTGTGGAGTTTCTCCATGAGACAGAGACTTTAGTTATATTTAAGACAGGTTTACTAGGAAAGGGACGGAAGAGTAAGGGACACTTGCATAGACACAAGCGGGCAGGAAGAACTGCCCCGAAAGGGACAGGTTTGCTAAGAGAGAGCTGCTCTCACAGCCTCCCCCGTCATGGTTGCAGGCAGGCGGGCTGCCCTGAGGAGACCTGCCTCTGCTGAGGTTAATGAAGAGAAGACCCGGCATGGGGCAGGTCACTTGCAGAGGGACAGAGTTGGTGAAAAGGACCCCTGCATAGGCACAGGCAGGCAGGACAGCTGCTGCCCCGAGCCAGGGCAGGGATTGCCCTGATACAGTCCTCTTTCAGTCGGGAGGGGCTCAGCCCCGTGCATGGCTTGTCTGTTGCTGACCCTGAACAACCAAGCAGATCGGGAAAGGGACCTGGGGATTCCACAGTGGGCTCAACCTCCACATCTCCTTTTCCTCGGCCTTAGGCACTGGCTCCTAAGGATTGTTCATTATCACTGGGTTAATGGTCATGCATATTCCTTCCGCCCACCTCCTTGTGTGAGTCAGGCTCTAGTCTTGTAATCACAAGATTACAAGACTTTTTTTAAGTCCTATCTCCTCCATCAGTAGGACACGTTCACCAATTTATCTCCCTCTCTTTCTCCCTGAGTTATTATTCATTTCTTCATTTCTCTTTTGGTAAATAAACCCTTTATTACCCCTTTTTGTGTGTACCTGCGGTTGAGTCTCATTATAAGTCTGTTTTAAGCTCAGGCGAGGACCCACAGTCAGGACGATCCATTTCCATTGGGGTGTCCCTATAACAAAGTGCTTTAAACCAAGAATTGCATTGCCACAGAATGCAACTCAAGAGTGAAATCAAGGATGAATGTATTTTTTAAATTTAGTTTTTAATTATTTACTTATTTAAAAAATTTTTTTACATCATTGTAGTCCCCATAGTTCTCCTGCCACCATGTCACCCATGAACCTTCACCATATTCCCTTGTGTTCTCCCCTCCCGTTTTCCCTCCATCCTACCTCTTCCCACCTCCCCCCTCCTTCGCTGTGTGCCTCAGTTCTACGGTCAGATTGCTAGTTTTGACTTTATCTTTTGTTTGGCTTCTCTATATTTAAGGATTAATTTCTTTTTTTTTTTTTTTAAGATTTGCTTATTAACATACAAACTGGGGTACAGGCCAGAGGTGTGGGGCAGTGAGAGGGTTCACCTGAGACGACGGAGTGGAGAGGAGAACAGGCAGATCGACCAAAATACCCTGCGGAGGGGAGCAGCGGGGCGAGGCAGGAGAGCTCTGCTGCGCCATGTGGGAATCTCCCTGGCCAGGCATCGGACTTGTGCCACAGCTGCCGACAGCTCCACAGTGCCAAGGAGGCCCAAGGATGAATTTCAAGAAAGGTAGAGCTGATGACTTCAAAGCCTGCTAATTTAACTTCAAGGTCAATGCATGATTTTGGCTTTAGTGTAGACTGGGTGGAGCAGAGGGTGAAAGATAAAGAAATAAAGGCAACAAAGTATAGGGGAATTGAGAAGCTTGACTGAGAGCAGAGGGAAGATAAAAGGGTAGCAGCAGCTGTAGAGGATGTAAATCTGAGAGAATCTAAAAAAGATTAAAGATGGGAAGGATTTTATCATTTTAAATGCTGCAAGAACAGAGCCAGCAGAGATACACAGAGGCCAACACAGGGATGAGGGCTCAGTTCAGCTATTGCTTAACGAATGTTAAGTTGATACCCAGCCAGGAGTGGACCCCAGGCTGCAGGGGCAGCACTGAGTCCTGGCCACTAGACCACCATGGGTTGGTGCCATACGAAGCCGCAGCAACAACTTCGCTGATGCTTCGGCAAGCAAGTGAAAGAAGGCAAATTTGTTTAGAGAAAGAAAAAGTTTATTAGAAAAGGAACAGAAATAAAGTGGGACTCCCAGACTGGTGGAATCAGGCCAGGCCGGTGGAACCAGGCCAGGGAGGGGCAAGGAAGCTGAAGTGGAATCCTGTCTCAGGGAATAGAGACCTTCCTTCCCTAATCATTCTAAAGTTCCCTAATCATTCCATCTGTCTCTTTGTGATTGGCTAGTTCTCAGGGATCTCACTCACTGCCTTAATGTCTCTGTGTCCCAGCCCTTATCTTAACATACTTTTGTTTTATTATCTTTGATCCAGAATGTTCTGTTGCCCCTAGTTCTGGGTATTTGATTAGCTCCCTTTGGAATTTGTTGCCCTTATCTTTGGATCTTCCCTTATTTATCTTGTTGCCCTTTTCTCAGAAGCTTCTTTAAATCTCCAGTGGTCCCTGCCTGCTCTGTCCTTGAAGCTACCTGATTATTCTAACTTGCCCTATGTGTCAAAGTGCTTGTTCTATGCCAGGCACTGTGCAAAAGGCCAACAAAGCCCTTGCTTTTGTGAAATTTTGTTTTAAGGAGGGAGTCAGGAGATAATTAAACTAATAAACACATAAGTTATTTCAGCTAATAGTAAGTGTGATGAAGCGATAAAAGGGAGGGATGTGGCAATGGAGGGTGCAACTCAAGCAGGGTGCTGTAAAAGGACCTGAGTGTGATAGAGGTAGGTAGGTGTCAGCACCTGGGCGCTCAGGGGAGAGCCAGGGCTCAGTGAGGGAAGGGGCATGTGGAAAGGAGAGGTGAGAAAAGGGGTGAAGCTCTTGGGGCTTGCCGAGGAGGAGGGCTAGTTCCACAGGCCCCTTGGAGATGTGTAGTCAGAGTGTTAGAGGGCAGATGACCGTGGGCTACCCTTTAGGTTGCAGCCAGCAGGTCAACTGCCTACTGCATGTCTGGCCCGGGGTGACTTTCGGGTGCTCAGATTCTACATTATCAACCACAAAATCGCCGCTCCTGGCTTCTCAGTCTTGAGGGCAGAGCCCCACTCCCAAACACAGTGATGGTGGCAGTGTCGGTGGAGATAGATTGCTTCTCTCTCCCTCTGAGACAGGACTGAGCAGAAACATCCACGGATTTGGGAGGAGTTTCCAAAGCAAGCCCCTCCTGTTCTATTGTTTCAAATCCTCTGGTGACTTTTCTGCCTCCAAAAAGTCCTCCCCCTCCCCATCCATCCCACCCCAGAGACTCCTCTCCCCTGGTCTCCCTCCCTGTAGGGAGTGCCTAACCCAAAGAGAAAGTGGGAGATGAGTCTGGAAGGAAGACCAGATACACTGGGGAGGCTGGGAGCGTGGTCTGGCTTTGGGAGATGGGAGTGAAGGAAGGGGCAGGGGCGAGCGCCATGTTGGCCTGTCTGTCTCAGTTATCACTTCCTTGTGTTGTCTCCCGGGGATGAATGCCCTGGAGCGTCCTCCCCTAGGTATTCCTTTCCTCTCTGGCTGGCCCCAGACTTCCCCGTGAGCTGCTCTCCCCAGCAGGCATGGCATGGTCAGTCCACCTCCATGTGGCCCATGAGCCATGTTGAAGGAGTTGGTGATTATCCTGAAAGCAACAGGAACCTTAGGGACAGCCCCATCCGAAACTGGCATGGTTCAGACTAGGGTGCTGGTGGATGTCTGAGGGGGAGGGGGAGGATGTGAAGCAGGGGCCATCGGCATATTACCTGCCTGCCCCTCCAATTATTGTCCTCCTCCAAATATCCTTTATGTGGCTATTGGGTGGCCTTCTTTTTTTCTTTTTCTTTTTAAAGATTTATTTATTTATGCATACAAGAGCTGGGGTATAGGCCAGAGGTGTAGGGGGGTGAGAGGATCCACCAGAGACAGAAAGGGGAGCAGAACAGGCAGATTGACTGAAATACACTGCTGAGGGGAGCAGCGAGCGAGACAGGAGAGGTCTGCTGCGCCATGTGGGAATCTCCCCGGCTGGGGATCGAACTTGTGCTGCAGTGGCTGCTGATTGCTCCATAGGCTGAGACCTAAGCCCTTTTATGGGTGGCCTTTCTAAAGGCAAATCTGATCAGACCTAAAACCTTTAGTTTCACTTGTGTCCTAGTCACCTGCTTGCTGGGGCTCCTTCTCAGGCTCTCTGCCAAAGGTTTGTCCTCTGCATAACCAGTGAGACAGTGTCTCTTTCCAGGAAGGCTGAGTAGGGATAAGAGGGAGCTGGGAGGAGGCTGGATTTGGTCACATTTAGGGCTTTGGTTCCTGCCCCAGATCCATAAAGGAGGTGTTCTAGTTGTGTACCTAATAAATAAGCCTGCAGGTTTCTGGAGGAACAGCTACATCCACACAGGTGCCACAATGCCTGGGCTGGCTTACTCCCTGGTGGTGCTTCTCCTGCTGGCCATTTTGGGGGCTGCTCTGTTGGGGGTTATCCTGTTCTTCTGGCAGCGGGCTCCAGCACGGAACAAGATCCCCAGGGCACAGAAGCGCAGGGAGATGGCACTGCAGCGGATGGAGACCCTGGCACAGCGTCTCCGGCAACAGGTGAGGGGATATGGGTCCCTGGGCCCCAGCCCTCAGTCCCAAAAGGTGGATCCCAGTGGAGGACAGGGCCCCTCTCCTTGCCCCCTCCTCTTCAGAAGAGGGAACCCAGTCTCCCATCTCCGACTCTCCCGATGCTGGCTCTTTGTTTCACCATCAGTTCCTCCTTTATGTTCTCTGAGCCCCTTGAGGTCAGGGGCAGTACTGGGGCAGCCGAGGCACAGGCACAGGGCTCAGTAATTTAATGTTCTTCAGTAACATTAGGGAGTAGTACTTATCATGGTCTCTGTTCATTTGGAGTATTTGCTGAAATAAAATAAGCTGACGGAGGCAATTGGAAGTAGAAACAGACCTCTTTCTGCCCCTGAGCACCCCAAGGCCCACTGAGAGAAAAACCCTGTTTTGCACATTTCCCCTCTTACTCACACCCATTTGGGTTTCCTGAACACCCTATAGATGCAAAGCACAGGGGCTGCTGGAGATAGGGGTTTCCTCGGAAGTTACGTGCTTTAAAAAGGAGCTTTGACAGCTTGCATGGGGGTATTACAAGACATTGAGAGTCACTATGACCCCCTGGGTTTAGCAGGTAAAGTGACTAAGCCACGCTGTGCCAGCAATTTCTGCCTAGAGGGGCAGAGAAGGACCTGAAGGAGGGTCAAGGACCTCACAGTGAGCCTGCAGGCTTGCCGTGTGAACTAGAGGCTCCTTTCTGGGCCTCCAGCCCCCCAGCTGCCTGAGGAGGGGTGGGTATCTTAGGTCCCCAACTTTGGTTGATGATGATGGATTCCCTCTGGGAGCCCCTGGGCGTGGGTGGGGGTGGGGCCTGTGCCTGAGGTGCTGTCCCCGTGCTCAGGAGCTCCTGAGTGTCCTCTGCCGTCCCCCGGATAGTGATTGATGGCCCCAATGGGCAGCTTCTCTGCCCGAGCGGCTGCAGTTCCTGAGAATGTGTATTAATATTAATTGGGGCTAATTAGTTGGATAAATCAATCTGCCCCCAGAGAGCAGCTGCCCCTCCCTGGCTGATGAAGAGGAAATCGGGGCTAATGGGGTTGCCGTGGCGAATTAGCATGATGGAGAGGATTCCGTGTGCACGTGGAGGCCCCATCTGTGCGTGGTGGTGGGCTTAGGTTCCTTTACTACGGACACCGGGGTCTCCTTGTGGGTCCCTCCTGTGGGTGTTTTATGGCGTGCTGGCCGGGCGTGTGCCTGTGTGCAGCGCGTGTGTGGGTACGTGCCTGTGGTGGGTGTGCCAAGCTGCATGTGTATGAGCTGTGCTCATGGTTTGCATTCCAGTATTTGGAGGAGTGGTGCATGTGTGGTCATGTGGCCGACGAATAAGGACCTTCGGTTGGCATACGTGGACACATGGGGGGTGACCTGGGCACCTGAAGGGTGAGTGGGAGGTGGGCGGTGGCTGGAGGAGTGGAAGGGGCTCGGGGTGAGGTCACCCTAATATCTCCAGCTTCCTCTCAAGGCTCCGGGCCCCTTGGTTCTCGATACCTTGTTCCCTCCTCAACGAAAATATACAGGTCTGCCCTAGACACTTCCCAGGCAGGTCACTGCTCCATCGGGCATTCCCTCAAGGCTTCATGCGTCCCCTTTATGTTCTAGGGAGGTGGAGGCTGAGACAGGGAGCAGACCCTTGCTGGGTTCAAACAAATCCAATTCAGTGGAGTTTAACAAATTTTCACAGAGGGCTTCTCTGGGTCTTCCCTCCCGTGATGCCCTAGGGACAGAGTCATTATAACTGTGCATTTGAAATCGGACCCCGACTTGCCTTACAGATGCTCCCCATCTGAGTGGGGTGTGGTGGAAATGGAGCTTTGCAAACAATGACGGTGGGGGGGTAGAGAAACTGAAGGTGGCCAAGGCCAGACGCCAGTGCAGCTGTGAGACACTGAGGGAGGGTCTCTTTGGTCTGTCGGGGAAGGGTCATGGAGGGGGGTTTCAAGGGATGCGCACTTTGCAACTGGCCCTTGCAGGATGTGTCCCAGTTTCCCAAAAGAAGAAAGGACCAGGAAAGGCCAAGGGAGAGAGGAAAGACTGCGATGAGGCAGTATTTCTGTAGAATACATAGAAATATTCAAAAGTCTGAAATTTCTCTTGGCTAAAGGCTGCTGGCCAGGAGGCTCTGGTCACTTCTGGTGGGAATTGTCCACCTTGGGGACTGAGGCTTTTTATGATATCAGACATATTTAACAACTCCTTGGAAATATTAATAATAAACCAGTTTACTAAAAACTTCAAAAAACATATCTTTTTGATTTTTAAAGCATAATGGGACACAGTACCACTTCAGCTTGGGGAAGGACAGATGTCCACTCAGCTGTGGAAATCAGTAGGAGGGCAATTTGTTCTAAACTAAACTATATATTAAAACAGTTTAAGGGCCTCCCTGGTGGCTCACAGGGTTAAGTCTCAGCCTAGGGAGCTATCTGAAGCCACTGCAGCACGAGTTTGATACCCGGCCAGGGAGCTTCCCACATGGCACAGCAGACCTCTCCTGTCTCACCCGCTGCTCCCCTCAGCAGTGTACTTCTGTGGATCCACCTGTTTTGCTCCCAGCTCTGTCTCTGGTGAATCCTCTCACCACCACACACCTCTGGCCTACATCCCAGCTTGTATGCATAAATAAATAATCTTTTAAAAAAAACCAGCAGGGCCTCCCTGGTGGTGCAGCGGTTAAGCGCTGCACTTTGGAGCTGTCGGCAGCGGTGACACGAATTCGACGCCAGGCTGGGGAGATTCCCACATGGCGCGGGAGACCTCTCCTGCCTTGCCCGCTGCTCCCCTCAGCAGTGTATTTCCGATCTGCCTGTTCTGCTCCCTGCTCTGTCTCTGGTGAACCCTCTCGCTGCCCCATGCCTCTGGCCTGTACCCCAGCTTGTATGCAGAAATAAATAAATCTTTAAAAAAAAAAAAAACCCAGCAGTTTAAGGGGCCTCCCTGATGGCACAACGGGATAATTTGCAACACTATGAAGCTACCCAGGGCCACTGCAGCACGAGTTCGAGATCCGGCCAGGGAGCTTCCCACATGGCGCAGCAGACCTCTCCTGTCTTGCCCACTGCTCCCCTCAGCAGTGTACTTCAGTCTATCTGCCCGTTCAACCCACTCTGTCTCTGGTGAATCCTCTCACCTCCTATACCTTTGACCTACACCCCAGCTTGTATGCATAAATAAATAAATCTTTTAAAAAAAAGTTTAAAAAGTGATGTAAGTGGAGTCTCCATTCTTTTATCAAGTTATTCTAATAATTTCCAAAATTTTTGTTGAATTTTAGAAATCATGGTGGTATTTTGAGGTAGCTGTCATCTTTTAAAGATGTCCCTTTTTTTTAAGGATTTATTTATTTATGCATACAAGAACTGGGGTGTAGGCCAGAGGTGCAGGGTGGTGAGAGGACTCACCAGAGACAGAGTGGGCAGTAGAACAGGCAGATCTACTGAAGTACACTGCTGAGGGGAGCAGTGGGCGAGGCAGGAGAGGTCTGCTGTGCCATGTGGGGAAGCTCTCTGGCTGGTATCAAGTTTGTGTTGCAGTGGCTGCGGATTGCTTCATAGTGCTGAGACTTAACCTGTTCTGCCACCAGGGAGACCCAAGATGTCCCTTTCTTTCAAAACTCTCCCAATAAACTGAGAGTAACAGGGTGACTTGCAGTTCTCCACATTAATGACATTATTCCTTGGCTGACTCCTCACTTGGCTTCTGCTGCACCAATAACAATCAAATTCACAATTTGCTTTTTTTTTTTAATTATAGTCAAGCATCTCTGTTGTCTAACAAATAATAACCATTGTTAATAGGACATTATAGTAATTTTAGTTCCTAACCCTTCAGGCCTTGTGAGAAAGTGGTGTAATCCAGTGGCTGAGAGCGTGGCCTCCGAGTAGGCTGCCTGTGTTTGACTCCTGATTCTGAAATTACATTTTAAAGAACACCCCAGTGCCTTAACTTCCTCATCTCTACAATGGGATGATGATTGCAGTTATAAGCAAATGAATAGGGTGCTTGGTACTCAGAACAAGACTTGTCTGACTTATAGCACTCACTTGAGTAATAAAACTAAAACTAAAAACAACAACAACAACGATAACAGTAATAATAGAACTCTGTCCTTGCTGAGGGTGGTGGTCAAGGAGTGGATGACTGGGGTTTAAGCACACGTGCCTTCACTGGTGAAATGGAAATAACTTATCTGAATATTGGCATAGCTATATGTGAGCACATAGGAACATGGTGAAAGCCGTGTAAACCAAACTGAGGAGAATGGTGTTGCAACATTATTGTGAGGGCATGTGGGACCTAGGGTTTAGACTTGGGTTTTATAAAATCTTAAAAGGATTGGTTGGAGGGGTAAAGACTAGAGGCAGGGAGGACAATGAGGAGGCTGTTGAGGAAACTGAGAGACAGAAAAGGTTCTAGGGAGGAAGGAGATGGAGTACCAGAAGTCGGAGAGAGGAAAGGGGCAGAACCACTTACTGGCAGTATGTGTGGGAAAGAGAATGGACACATTGTGTGGTGTGGACCAGACTCTGCCACTTACTAGATGTGGGTCCTTGGGCAAATGGCTCTCTGTGCCTCAGTGTCTTCTGCTATAAAAGAAGAAATAAGATGAACTACCGCCTAGAGTTGTTATAAGGAGAATGTCAAGTACTATATGTAGAACAGAATGAGACTTGGCATGTATTAAGTGTTGTAACATGTTTTGCAAGCTAACAAGTGTTAACTATTAGGATTAACATCAGAGCTTGGATGGGAGGGAGGGACCAAGGATGCTGTACCCAACCCACACTCCAGCCTGCAGGCATCAGGGTCCCAGCAGGGACCGATGAGGACGAAGGGAAGGCAACTTGGCCTTCCCAGGCCCAGATGTAAGCGAGGTCCCTGTAATGTCACCTTGCCCCAGACAGGAGTCCCGAGGGACTGGTGTCAGGCCTCCCCTCATACCCTGAGGGACTAGAAGCAGCTGGGGGCCCAGAACATCTGGGGCATGATTGACTTCTAGTCCTTTATTTTCTAAGGATACCTAGATCATAGTAGGGGAAGGAATCTGTCCTGAGTTGCCCAGCAGACCAATGGTGGGATCAAGGCTGGGTCCCAGTCTGCTACCGTGCTGGACTCTTGTCCTCGCAAGGATCAGTCGACAAGGATGGGAGGACAGGCTAGGAAGGAAAGGTGGGATGCTGGGGTGCCCTCTGAAGTAAAGCACACAGGCCATCACCCTGAATCCCAAGATGTGCATATAGTGTCATTCTCACTCCAGCTGGGCCCCTTCTGGATTGCGACATAAGGGGGCAGGCCCTCTATGCCAGAACCTGGGTTGGGCATTGGGGAAGCAGCGACAGAAGAGACCATCATTGTCCTGTAGGACTTTCATGCCAACCTGGAGACAGATCAGGACACATTTTTAGTGCAGAAGATGAGCAGAGGAACATGTACTAAACACAGGGGCTTGTATGCAAATGTGTGTCCAGTGGAATGTGTGGGGTGACATGGAGCGTGTGGGAGTGGACCTGAGTGATCAGTCTTTGGCATCTGCCTGTCTTTTCCTTCATTTCCACAGGAGCCTGACTTGGACCCCGCATTTATCCTGGAGCTGCCACTGGCAAAGTTGGTTCAGAAGCTGAAGAATGACGAGTTGAGCTTGGAGAGCGTCCTCTGTAGCTACTTAGAACAGGTTGGGGTCAGGAGTCAGGACCCAAAATTAGGCCTCAGGGCTGGAGAGGAGGATGTCACCTGCTCCTTTACTGAGAGGATCTGGAGGGCAGGTGTACCTACCTTGGGAGGCAGGTAGCTTGGGACTGGGCTTGTGGCACAGTCATCTGTCACCTCTATTCTGATCTGAGTCAGATGGTGGGAGGAGACAGGGTGAGTCCCTGTCCCTGGCCTCACCTGAGCCCCTTTTCTGGGTCCCCTCCATGCTGCTCAGGCACTGAAGGTGCACCAGGAGGTGAACTGTCTGACAGACTTCCTGGGACAGTGTGAGGAGCAACTGCAGGCATTGAAGAAGCTCAAGAAGAGTGAGAGAGGCCTTCTGTATGGGGTCCCCATCAGCCTGAAGGACCCCTATGACTGCATGGTGAGCCCCGGGGTGGATGAGCATCTGCGGACAATTACGTATAAGCGCAGGCATGCCGCCAAGCCCACGAAAATCCATGTGTGTGACATTGAGCAAGATACTTAATCAATTACGCACAGCTAAGAAGTGGCCAATCTAAACTCAGTGGTTTGACTTCCAAACCAAGACTCTTTTTTAAAAAAATTTACTTATTTATGCATACAAGCTGGGGAGTAGGCCAGAGATGTGGGGAGGTGAGAGGATTCGCCGGAGACAGAGCGGGGAGCAGAACAGGCAGATCGACTGAAGTACACTGCTGAGGGGAGCAGCGGGCGAGGCAGGAGAGGTCTGCTGCGCCATGTGGGAAGCTCCCTGGCCGGGGATTGATCTTGTGCTGCAGTGGCTGTTGACAGCTTCATAGGCTGAGACTTAACCCCTTGTGCCACCAGGGAGGCCCCATCAAACCCAGACTCTTGGCCACCAGGCTCTTCTGCCATCTCCTCAGGGTGCAGCACTGTCTCAGGGGGTGTGAGCATGAATGAGGGTGGGAGTGGGGTAGGCTGAGTTATTCCACTCTGAGCCCCCTGAGCTGGAGTTAATGTCATTTCTCTGCAGGGTCATGACTCCACGTGTGGCCTGTCCCAGTTCCTGGAGAGGCCAGCGGCCAAGGACGCGGTCATTGTGGAAGTTCTCAAGGCTCAGGGAGCTATCCCTTTCGTTAAGACCAACGTGCCCCAGACCATGCTCAGGTCTCTGAAGAGAGCAGGCTGGGGCTGGAGCTCTGGCTGAGCCCAGGGAAACTTAAAATCCCAGTCCATGGTGGAGGGAGAGGCGGGGGCCAGTGTGCAGATGTGCAGGACAAAGGTTTGGGGGCTAGTCTTTGGTGCTCTCCAAGCCTCAGTTTCCTCATTTATAATGTGGAGATGGGATCCCTGGTCTCCAAGGACGCTCAGACTTTGAGGTTCTGAAAAGTCCCAGCTCTTTCCCTCTCATTGCTTCACTCTAATTGTGCTTCTCTTCTCTCTCCTCCCTGCTCCACCTCTAGTGAGTTCATTTTTGTGAGGAACCTGTTCCCAACTCCAACAGCAGAGGTGGTGGGCTCCTGGGGCTTATTTCAGGAGTCCTGCTTGGTGTCTGCCCGGGTCTGTCCTGCAGCGGTGTCCCCGTCTCAGCAGGAAGGGACACCAAGAGCTCACAGAACCACCGGGGCCAAAGCAGACCTGGCTTGACTCCTGAGGGTGGTCGGCATCTGTGTGAGGAGGGGCGGCCACCCCCTTTAAACTCACACCCTTCAGCCCCTTTCCTTTTTTTTGTCTCAGCTTTGACTGCAGCAACCCCATCTATGGACAGACTCTGAACCCTTTGAACTTGAGGAGAACACCTGGGGGCTCCTCAGGGGGTGAGGGAGCTCTGCTGTCGGAGAAGGGGTCCATCCTGGGCATGGGCACTGACACAGGTGGCAGCGTCCGCATACCAGCCAGCTTTTGTGGTATCTACGGCCTCCGGACCACAGGAAACCGCCTCAGGTACTTGGTGGCAGGGTAGGCTCAGCCCAGCCTTCAGGGACTAGGGGCTGGGGGAGCAGAGGTGTCTGCTCCCCACGTCAACACTCATCCACTCACCTGAGTATTAGGGGAAGTGAGTGGAGGTAGGAGGGCTTCAAATAACTCCTGTCTCAATCATAGCTAAACATGCCATGATTGGTACACATGACAGTGGAACTGACCTTTTATTCATCATTATTTCATTGATTCATTAATATATACGTCTGTTCCTTTACACTTCCCTTTAAGCACTCATCCATCTATCCATTTATTACCTATCCCTCCTTTCTCTTTTAATCCACCCATGCAGTTATAACCCCAGTTTCTGTGCCCCAAAATTTCACCATTTACTCACCACTTAATTTATTTAACAAATATTTATTGAGTGTTAACTCTGTTCCATACTAGTACCTAGGATATATCGATGAACAAAATGGACAAATATCCCCGAAATGGGCAATATCCTTGAAAAACTTGTACATGTTGTTCCATTACTTTATTCATTCATTTAGCCATTCATCTCCTCATCCACTCACTTATCTAGCTATCATCTACCAGTCCATATTTGCCTCCCTTCATCCATCCACCCATCTACCCACCCATTCATCCATCTTTCACTCCCACTCTGGGTTCTTGCTCCCTGGTGGTCCCTGTCGTAGGGACACAGATCACTCTCAGACCTGCCTCCTGCCTCTGTTGTGCTCCTGGATATCCAAATGCCTTAGTCAGAAAGTGTTTGGGGTTCTAGGAAAGGGCCGAAGCTTGTGGGAACTGACAGATGAAGTTTATATTTCCTTGAGCAGAGAATTATTAAGACCCTATACGTTAAACTTTCTGAATCAGGGCAAGGGAAGGGAAGGCAACATTTGACCTTGGTTTTGAGGGATAGACATGCAGAGTCGGTGTGGAATCTACAAGGCTTTAAGGGTATAAGCAGCTTACTTTGCCTGGAACAATATGTTTGTGTAAAAGGGCTACAAGGGAAATTATGGGAAAAGAGGATACTTTAGAGGCTTGAAGGGCTGTCAAAGAGATATTGACTTCATACTGTACACAGTAGAGAGTCATGGAGGGGTTAAAGCAGCTCTTATTCCAGTGCTGGGCCCTGGGGACATTCATTGGTGGGATGTTCAAGTCTCCTTGGCACCCAGGCTTCCCTTCAGGTGCTGAACTGAGATTTGGGGGCTTGGGGTTTTGCAGCTACTCTGGAGTCGCTTCTGCTATAAAGGGCAAGCAAACAGGTAAGTTCCTGTGGCCACACCCATTCAAAGACAAACCTATCAGCCTTTCCCCAATGACATTTCACTCAGCCCCTATGTCATACATCAGCCACACTGGTGACAAAGGTGCCTGGGAGAAGGGACTACATGGCTCCCACCTGGCTTTCCCTAAAACTGTGATTCTTGCCCTGCTGGAAAGTGCTTGCTGCTATCTAGTTTTCTCTCTCCTGCTCACCTCTGGATGTTCTGTTCCAGGCTGGTCTATCAACTCTATTTGTCCTCAACCCCTGACCTAGGATGGCATCAGGGCCACTTCCTTTGATGTTGGGCATGACCTTGACCCCTACCTGATAAGACCAGGAGGTATGGGTGGGTCCCAGAGCAAAAAGGATGAGAGGCGTTTCTCTCCCCTTTTCTCTCCGCAGTGTCCACAGTGGCTGGCCCCATGGCCCGGGATGTGGAGAGCCTGGCCCTGTGCCTGCGAGCCCTGCTGGGTGAAGACATGCACCGGCTGGATCCCACCGTGCCTCCCATGCCCTTCAGGGAGGAGGTGAGCCGGGCAGAGGGGCCGACCCGGCACTCCTCACTGACCTGTCTGCCGTCTGACCACCCCCTGCCAAGACCTCCTTTCCCATCCCAAGGTGCAATGAGCAAGGAGGCTGCGTGCTCAGTCACACTGGCCTCCCAGCCCTGCTGATGCCGCTTCCTTGGCCTCTCGGCTTCCTGGAGCACAGTGTAATTGCTTCCAGAGGGGGGTTCCCACATCACGTGCTCACCATGCGCGAGTGGAATACTCAGCACATAAGGTTCAGAGAGCCTGGTATCTAGATCAGTTGGGCTTTTAGACCTTGAGGTAACCCTGCCAAGTCACTTCTCTGGGCCTCAGTCTCCACATTGGTACAATAAAGAAGTTGGACTGGAAGATTGCACTAGGTCCTTCCAGATCTGGCAGACTTCAGTTATGCATTAATTCAGTCAGCAACATTTACTCTGTGGAATGAACATTGTTCTTCCTATTAACAGGGCAGTAAAATTGCTTGTCTGTAATCAGATAGCTAGTAACTGGCAGTGTTGGGCTTTGAACCTAGTCCATCTGGTTTCAGAACCCTCTCAATAAAAAGAATCTCTGTCGACCATTCAGCTAACGGTTGCTCATCTGATTCCCACACATATCCTGGTTCTATAAACCTTGATCACTGTGGGTCACCCATTATTTGCCTTTATTGATCTCCTCATCTTCAACCTCTGTTAACCTCTTTAGCTTAAAGATATTTGTTTCTATACGTCTACTTACTCATCTGCCCACACATTCAACTCCTACCATCCATTCATCCAGCCACCCTCTACCCATTCAACCCTCTGTCCACCCCCCTTTTCACCATCTCATACATACACCCCCACTCATTCACAAATCTAATGTCTACCTACTTATCCACTCAATCCACTCAATCACTTGTGTGACTTATTTTCATCTATTTGTTCTTCCAGCGGTTCCCCCAAAGGACCTAGAGCCTGAAAATTATGTAAGAAGGCTCAAAGGGGCTCTTGGGGCGTTGTTATGTATTTCTCTGTGTGAGGGTAGCTGTGATCCAAGGCCACAGCCTGCAAATCTGACTCCTAAAGAGAGTGAGGCCACCTTGTCCCCAGCCCATTTTCCCTTCAGAGTTCCAGCCAGTCCCTCTTGTCTCCAGATATACTCTAGTAACCGGCCCCTTCGAATCGGCTGCTATGAGTCAGATGGCTTCACCCAGCCATCGCCCAGCATGCGCAGGGCTGTGAGGCTCACCTCTAGGCTGCTCCAGGATGCAGGACATCAGGTAAGGCTGATTTAGCCTGAGGTAGGGGGGAGTACAAGGAGGCATGGGGGATAAGGATGCTAGACTGGGCCATTCTTGGAGGGAAAGGAGGTGATGTATGAGTTTGGACTGCTGAGATAACCATTTCCCCTAAGCTTCCTGGAGAAGACTGAGGGGATAAAGGTAGGGGAGGGGCAGGGTGAACCCCATCCTCTGAAGAAGGCATGAAGATTTTGTGTCTTCCCTATTCAGCGGTGGGGGCTCAGGGGCCCACTCCTATAGTTCCCAAAGCCTGGGTCTCTGTTGCCTCCAGCAGATGACTGTAAGGAGCACCTTGTTCATAAAGCCCTCTTCCCCTCCCCCACTTCCCATACCCAAGTGGCTGATCCTGACCCTGCCTCCTGTTTGAGATTTGCTGACTTAGACACATACTTACTATGCAATCTTGAGCCAATCTCTTAACCCTCTTGAACTTCAGTTTTCTACCACATGAGGTGACTATGAAGATGGAATAGGAGTGGGCAGGGCAGGAAGGGGGCAAGCCATAGAGGCCCCCATGCCCCATGCAGAGTGAATGATATGCCACTTTTTAAAAAAATTTTTTAAGCTTTATTTATTTATGCATGCAAAAACTGGGGTGTAGGCCAGAGGTGTGGGGGGGAGGAGGTGAGAGGATTCACCAGAGACAGAGTGGGAAGTGGAACAGGCAGATTGACAGAAATACACTGCTGAAGGGAGCAAGGGGGTAGACAGGAGAGGTCTGCTGTGCCATGTGGGAAACTCCCAGCTGGGCATTGAACTTGTGCTGCAGCAGCTGTGGGTAGCTTCATAGGGCTGTGACTTAACTCCTTGAGCCACGAGGAAGGCCCAGTTTCTTAAATTCTAAGGGATGCAGAGAGAAAAGAGGGAGGGTGGAAGGATCTCAGATCCCAGCTCAACCTCTGTCTCGCCAGGTCGTGCCCTTCTCCATCCCCCGTGTAGAGTATGCCATCCAGCACCTGTACATGGGAGGTCTGCTTGCTGATGCTGGGGCCACCGTTCTGGAGAAGCTGTATGTTTGTCAGGACTCTGACGTGGGGCTTGGTAGAAATGGGATCTGGTGGGGGCTGGAGGCAACCTGAGCCCTGGAAGGGAGGCTATGGGGGAACTGGGGCCCTGGGTTGGAGGGATGCCACTGGCTAATTGTGTGATCTTCAACCATCAGTCAGTCACTCAGGCCCTGTGTTCAGGAGTCACATGCTCGACAGGTGGTGGTGGTGGGAACAGAGTCAGTATTTCTTTGGGTTTGATGTCCTCTGTGGTTTATCTACGGAGAGGGAGCTGGGTGGTCGTGGGAGTCAGCTAAGGCCTGAAAGGCTGGAACTGACCAGACACATGGCCGTTGTTCTCCAGTGAGGGGGACATTGTGGATCCCTGTATAAAGCCGTTGGTCAGAAAGTTACGCCTGCCAGACGCACTCAAGTGTTTCTTGGCCTGGATCCTGAAGTACACAGTGAGTGTGGACCAGGATGTGGAGGGGTCAGAGGAGGGGTCCAGAGAGGAGAAGGGGCTCAGAAAGGGGAGGAGGGGCAGTTCTTTAAGACTGCTTGTCTGTGTCTGCGCTGGTGTCTCCTTTCCTCAATAAACCAAAAAAAAAAAAAAAGAAGAAGAAGAAGAAGAAGAAGGGGGAGGAGGGCTCAGACAGAGGGTGGGGGAAGGTCACGCACCTTCTGTGACGGTGACCCAGGGAATGGTAGTGGATCAGAGGTGGGTGCAAGGTGAAGAGGAATTGAAAGTAGGGGCCCAAAGAGAAGAGTGGTATTAGAGAGGGGAGGCAGCTTCAGAGAAGCTGAGAGGGGGAGGGATTTGAGGGAGAGAAGAAAGGTGGGAGTTGGAGAAGGGGGTGGGTCTAGCGGGGGTCAGGACTTGGCAAGGAGGCGGGGGCTAGTGGGGGAGCCGAGGGCTCCATGGGCGTGTGTGAGCAGCATCGCTCTTCCTGGGGCCCCATCCTGGGCAAGCTAGTATAGCCCTATGATGTCCAAAGTTGGTCTCCCCATCTCTCCCCACCTCTAGGAGCCCCGAGCTAGCCAGAATTTGGAAGAATTTCGTGGAGTAGGGTGAGTGGCCAAGTCTTCCCACCTCCAGCTTCCACCCACAAGGGTTTACCATGGGGTGGTGGGAATTGAGGGGCATGTGGAGGCCACTGGGGGTGAGGGCTATTTAAACTTAGGCTGATTAGGGTTTTAGGGTCATGTCTGAACTGGGTTAAATTTGGACTGTTGAGCAGGGTTGGAGCTTGATTGAGTTAAGCTCTGAGTTCATGTTGGATGGTCAGGGTGGGGTAAAGATTGGGTGGGGCTGCGTTTAAGATGGGGCTGTTTTTTTTTTTTAAGATTTGTTTATTTATACATACAAGCTGGGGTACAGGCCAGAGGCGTGGGGCGGCGAGAGGGTTCACCAAAGACAGAGTGGGGAGCAGAACTGGCAGATCAGAAATACACTGCTGAGGGGAGCAGCAGGCAAGGCAGGAGAGGTCTGCCGCACCATGTGGGGTTCTCACTGGCTGGGCGTTGAACCCGCATTGCGGCTGCTGCCGACAGTTCCACAGTGCAGAGCTCAAGCGCTGCACCACCAGGGAGGCCTGGGGGCTGGTTTTGGGGTTGGTTTGAGATAGAGTTGGGGATGGGCTTGAAATTGGGGCAAGTATGTGGTTGGAAGATGATTCTGGTTTAGGTTAGCGTTTGTTACTGGGTTTGACCTGGTGGGACTTGAGGATGAAGTCCTGGTTAGAATCGGGGCTGGAGTAGCCTGAAGGCTGACTGGGCACCTCACAGGTCAGGGGACGAAGCTCGTGTTTTGGAAGGAATCTGTGAATCCCTGAGGCTGGTGGATATCGACCACACGATGTGTTTTCTTGGGAACCTTGGTCAGACAAGGGGTCTTTGTCAGGAGGCCACACAGGGTCACTCCAAGCCCATCAGCTGATTTGCAGCCTGCCTTGAGGCCAGTCCCTGCCTTTAGGTATCCTGTCCCCATTTTTATAAAGGTGTTCCCTGTGCTGACCTTTGTACTTTTCCTTGTTCCTCCAGGACACCCAAGAAACTGTGGGAGCAGCACACAGCTGTGGAAGTAATATAAGCCTGGGGACACCTTGGGGGACTACTGGAGTGAGCTGGGTGGTGACGGGAGTCGCTAGACAGGAGACAGAGCGCTTTCCCGACCTGCAGGGGAGGCGCCGCTGCACCTGGCTGGGAAATTTAGTCACTCAGGAGGTTAATCTAGTCCATATGCCTTGGGGCCTGATGATGCATTATCCCCAAATCACTACATCCTGGGATTCCACTTCCCATTCCTCCCCTTGGCTCTCAGAGAAACCCTGACCCCCCAACCAGATAACCTCACAGACTGGGAATTCTTCCTGGGATATAACCTGACTGGGACTGGCAGCCCCTGACCTTGTCCAGCAAACAATGACCGGTGC
Source organism: Scalopus aquaticus (assembly GCA_004024925.1). Classification (NCBI taxonomy): domain Eukaryota; kingdom Metazoa; phylum Chordata; class Mammalia; order Eulipotyphla; family Talpidae; genus Scalopus; species Scalopus aquaticus. The sequence goes on from PVIJ01008204.1 coordinate 37,711, forward strand.
TGGTCTCACCCCCAACCCCACTGTCTCTACAGGAGTATCAGCAGGAGTTCATAGCGAAGTGGAGGTCCCTGGGTCTGGACGTGCTGCTGACACCAGTTCTGGACCCTGCCTTCTACATAGGCTATCCTGCCAAAGCATTCGGTGAGAGGGCCTGAGTCCTTATGGGTTGAGACTAGAAGTTCAGGACTTCTGAGCCCTGCTGTTGTGGCCTTGATGTCTGTCTCCATTCACTATTTTTAAAATTTCTTGAAAATTGAGATAAAATTCAGATAATCATTTTAAAGTGTACAATGCAGTGCTTTTTAGCATATTCAGAATGTCATACAACCACGATCACACTCTAATTCCCAACATTGCTATCATCCCGAAATAAAACCTGTACCAGTTAGCAGTCATCCCCAATTTCCATTCGCTTTAGAAATGTACTTTAGGGGCCGCCCTGATGGCACAACGGGTTAAATCTCAGCACTATGAAGCTATAGCAACCACTACAGCATGAGTTCGATCCCCGACCAGGGAGCTTCCCACATAGCAGAGCAGACCTCTCTTGTCTCGCCTGCTGCTCTCCTCAGCAGTGTACTTCAGTCAGTCTGCCTATTCTGCTCCCCACTCTATCTCTGGTGAATCCTCTCACCAGCCCCACACCTCTGGCCTAGACCCCAGCTCTTGTGTGCATAAATAAATGTTTAAAAAATGTACCTTACTAAAGTATAACTTACATGTAGTAAAATTCACCAACTTTAAGTGTGTAATTTGGTGAATTTCAACAAATGTATATAGTTGTATAACCATTACCATAATCAAAATATAGAATATTTCCATCATCCCCCAAATTTCTCTCATGCTCCCTGGGCGACAACTGACGTGCTTTCTGTCTCTACAGTTTTGCCTTTTCTAGGAGTTCATATCAATGGAATCATGAGATACGATGCCTTGGGTCTGGCTTCTTTCACTTAGCATAGCGTGCTCCCTGCTGCCCATTTCAAAAGGAGTCTTCAGCTCAGCCCACTTGACACCAGGCCTCAAGCCAGGCCAGTGTAAGGGGCACCCCGAGTCTTATGCCCAGTGCAGGAGCAGGCCTCCAAGGTGGCACTGATGCAGGGTGAAAACCCAACTTCAAGTGTGGACTCTTCCCCCTGGGGATCTCTCCCTCCCAAAGGCACACCCCACACCTAGCTGTGCTCTGGTGTCCCCTGTGGGCAACACTCCACAGCTTTGATGTTCACTCCCTGCCTACAAGTGACTGCTGCAGAGGGGCTGCCTTTTCGATTCAGGGTGGCAGCACACACCCCACTGTCCTGGTGCCCAGGTAACAGCCCACACTCTAGCAGGGGCTGAAACCTCTGCTAGGGACCTGCTGGGTAACTAGGGAAAAAACATCTAGCTTTTTGCCACTGTGGTTCCCCCACTGTACGCAGGGGATGGTATTCCCCACCTCACAGGGAAGCAGCTGTCAGGAGGCCAGGACAGTGCCTGGCAGTAAGACTGTGGGACTGGAGGGAGGCTGATTCCTGGGGGCACGGCAAGCCCAGAGAGCTGCAGTTCCTAGAATGACCCCAAGGGGGTGCTCACCCACTCCTTTCCCATAACTGAAGATTTGCTGGGTTTATCTCAATCTTTTCATAGACAGCATGTCCTACCCAAGCCTGTACAACTTGCTGGACTTCCCTGCTGGCGTGGTGCCAGTCACCACTGTGACGCTACAGGATGAGGAGGACCTGGCCTTCTACAAGGGGTACTACGGAGATAGTTCTGACAGAAATTTCCAGAAGGTCAGTTTCCCTCTCCATGCCTACCCCCTTGCTCCATCCCAACTGGGCTGTGGGGTCGAGAGGAGGTAGGGGCCCATTATTCCTAGGGTTTACTCCTTATCACTTCTGATGCAGTTTCACCCCAGTTGAAGGACACAACACATCATTTGACCTCCAAGTGTCCTCTGCCCTTGTCAGGAGAGAATACTCAGCAAAACCAGCAAAAACTTCTGCAGGGAAAGTTGATTCCAGAGGCAGAGTGAAGGCCCCTAGTTAGGGTCTTGCTGTGTGACTGCGCTGGACACTACCCCTCTCTGGGCCAGAAAAATGGAAGTTAAAACATCTACCTTGCAGTTAAGTTAAATTGAAAAAGAGTAAAGCCATGAACATAGACCTTTAATGTAGGAATTGTTCAAAAAATGCTGCTATTACTAATTCAGAGGTGCCTTCACAAAAGGAAATATTCCCATGGGTCGATTTAATGCAGAGTTTAAAATAACAACCCTACTTTGGTGGGAGAGAAAGAGGGGGAGGGGAAACTAATTTTGCATGTGTCTGAATCAGACATTAAATAACTTACTTTTTCTAGAAATTTATTTTAGTGACAAAGTTACCAAGTTTGACTTTGATCTGAATTCTGAAAAAATAACAATGGTGATTCTTCCCTACTTCTAAACTTTCTTGCAGTCCTCACCCACCAAAACTTTCCCTTTCCCTATGCCATTCCATTTTGTAACCTACTTCTGGCCAACTAGGATAGAGATTCCCATACATGTCCTGTGAGGTTTTACAAATGAGGAAACAAGAGTTACAGATGAAGGGGGTTGACCAAATCCACACAATCAGTCAAAGTAGAACCAAAGGCAAAAGAGCCTGCACAATATATCATGAAGCAGTGAAAACATGTTTGAATTCCTGCAACTGTGTTTGGATTTCACGCAGGGATGCACGCTCAGCATCCATGTTCCTGACTGGGCTGGAGTTTGGGGTCAAAGCACCCCTTTCACTGCAGGAGTGTAATCAGGCTCTGGATTAGGGGGTTGCATGTTCTTCTTTCCTTTGCTGAGAACATTGGGTGGACACTGGGTTTTATATTTTCATCATTATGATCAATTCTCTGCACAGGGAACAAATGTTACATCTTAATATATGTTTTAAAATGAGATTTCTTGGCAAAGTCAGAACAATTTTTCCAGATTTTACTGAGAGCTAAGGAAGCCTGGAACTCTGAGATCCAGGACACCTCTACCTTAATATAGGTTGGGGATGGAATCTCTGGGCTAACGCATAACTTATGGGTGGTGAGGAAGGCTGATATGGGCCCGTGAGCAGGAAGCAGGCTGAGTCCACAGACTGTCCCGCAGGCAGTGAGCGGCTCGGTGGGGCTTCCAGTGGCTGTGCAGTGCATCGCTTTGCCCTGGGAAGAAGAGCTTTGTCTCCGGTTCATGAAGGAGATTGAGACCTTGACTAAGAACCAGAAGAGACCCAGGTGACAGTCACGCCTTCTTCTGGGGGCCTTCCTACATCCTCATCCAAGTCTGCTCCCAGTGCCTCTCCCTTCTTGTGAATAGCCTCTCTGCCTCATATCTATTCCTCCCAGAAGGCCACCAGGTTGTTTTTCACTATAGTCCCTCTGTGTGGGTGCCCAGTGCATGGACTTCCCGACAGTCCAAGATGGGGGACAGGGTGAAGGGCTCAATAAACATTTCCTAACTGGCCAAGCTTGTGTTCTCTGATCTATGAGGGGTGGGGGCTATAGATACCCTGGTGGCCGAATGCCTCCAGTTGCTCTCCTTCAGCTCAGTCCCCCAGATGCTGCCCCAGATTGCAGCACAGGATAAAAAGCTCCAAACTGAAAGACTGGAGACCTGAGTGCAAGCCCTGGCTCTGCCACTGACTTGCTGTGTGATGCTGGGCAAGTTGCTTCCCTTCTCTGGACCTCAGTTTTCTAATCTATGAATTTAATGGGTTAGATTTCATGAAGTCCATGACAGCTGCCAGCCTGACTTCACAGTGAGCTACTATTGCCAGACATTTCCCTGACCAGGAACTTGCCATGGCTCCCACTGCTGTCTAGAGAAAGTTCCAGAAAGCAAGGTTGAGGGAGTGAAACCCAGTCAGAACAGACCCCCACTGACAGACCAGTGCTCACCCCAAAGTGCTAATTTCTCAGCCTGACACTCAGCACCTCCTGAGAGCTTCCAAGGTGCCCTCTGCCACAGCTCTGACACAGCACAGCCTCCTCCTTTCCCCCGAACTGGAGTCTTCTTGTTAGCACAAGCACACCTGTGCTTCTGCCTTTTTGTGTCTATTTATATTATTCCCTCCATCTGAACACCTTCACTTTCTACTCTGTTCCTTAAGCCCAGTATCAAATGCCATTTCCTCCAGGAAGACTTCTTTGATTCCTCTGCCCCTCCCCTCCCATGACTTTCCCTGCCTCTGAACTCTCTTGAAGTCTTTGCCCATCAAAACATTCCTTTCCCCTATGCCATTCCTCTTTGTAACACTGCTTCTGGTCAACTAGGCAAATGAATGAACTCATTCCTCCCTGTTCTGATACCTACTGGAGATAATATCTCAAGGCAAGAGAATGGAATTCATCTATCCACCCATCTAGACTACATTTATTGAGAATAAAATTTCAGGCAGAAAGAAGCCCCAGTTTAACTAAGATGAAGGCCCCAGAAATCACACCAGAAGGGCAGTTCTGACTCTGTCTGCACTAGAAGGAATCATTTGGGGTGTCCAGCTGCAGGCT
>PVIJ01008204.1:42322-76246 GCA_004024925.1 Scalopus aquaticus
TGTGTGTTGGGGTGGGGGGTGGGGGAGTTAGTGGTGGTGGAATGTTTTCTACCCAATTACCTCCTGCTGCTTCTCTGCATCCCACTGGCTGCCACAATCTGGGCAGCAGGGGGCAGTGTTGAGCTTCGCATAGCCCAGACACTTCCTAGGTACGCCCAGATCCTGGGTCATCAGGACTTTTCCAGTCAAAGCCTTGTCCAAACTCCTTTGCACAGATGGGGAAACTAGAGGTTGAGGAGATGGTGTTAGAATAAGCTAAGTGCTTTGGCTTTGGGATAAACATTAGTAAATTTTAGAGATGGGACGGAATTCTATTTTTTTGGCTGAGATTAACCTGGGGCAGATCGCACCCCAAGAGGATGAGTAAATGGGAACCCCTATCTTGGGGCCAGACTTCTCTTCAGGCCTGGCTTTCTTTCTCCCGTTTCTCTTGAGCTGATATTTGGGCTCAACAACTCCCTTCCTCTCCTTCCCCAGCTCCAGCTCCCTGCTGATCTCTAATCTCACTGCCTGTGAGGACCAGGCCAGCTGAAATCACTCCCTGCTCCGTGTGACTGTGGGCAAGTCTTTGGTTTCCTCAGAGCCCTTCACAGAGAGGCAACTCTGGGTCCATGTGTGGGTGCATGTGGACAGGGACAGGGCGTCACCCCCTCTCCCCTCCCATTCCCGTTCCTTCCCCCAAGGAGGGCTTGATCTGGGCTCTGGCTCTTCATCCTCTGGGGCCTTGAGCAAGTCCCCCAGTTTAGCTAACCCTCAGTTTCTTCTAGCCATGGTTACATCCCCTGCGGCCCTAGGTTAAGGCGGGTTCACAGAAGGTGAACACTAGGTGGAGAGGACTCGAACTGCTCTTCCTAGCTTCGGAGTCACTGTGAGGTGAGAGGCGGGCACAGGTCTGGGAGTCTGTTTCCAGAATACTGGCGATGAACCAGGTCCTCCCTGGGGCACCTGTCTGAGAATAATAGAACCGGTCACTTCACGGGAGAAATTTAGCTCAGAAATTCCCAGGACATGGACTGTTCTACAAAAGTGGGTAACTGAGGCCCCAGATTAGGGCCCTTTGGGAAAAGGGCACCTTGAGTTTGGTTTTGTTCCTGTGCTGCGGGATGCAGGTGAGTCCAACCTGCTTTCTGAGTCTCAGTTTTCCCGAAGCTGCTTGGGCCTCAGTTTTCCCGAGGCTGCTTGGGTAAGGGGTGTCCGTCAGTCTCCCCTCCTCTCCATCCCTCGCGCACTTCCGAGGCTCCCGGGATCAGCTCCGCGTCGCTCCCGCCGTCCTCACCCCAGCCTCCGCACTCCCTTTTCTGAAGCCACTGGGTATCGGCGAGCTGGACAGACAGACCCCACGGGAGGACCCCCCAAACCCCATCCCAGTGCACTGACGGCCGCGGACCCAAACCCGCCCAGAGTCCAACTCCCCGCCGGGCGGTTCAGCCGCTCGCTCAGCTCACCGGCCGCCCCGCCCGCCGCGCCTCCCCGGGCGCCCGCATTAAAGCGCATATGCAAGCCATGAATTATCAACTGAAAGGAGTCAATTACCGGCTCTAAAAACGAGTGTCTGCGCCCGCAGCGCCCGGGGCCATCCGCCTATTTACGGAGCGATTTCCCCCGCCCGGCCTCGGGAGGGAGAGAGACGGGAGAGACGGGGAGAGAGAGTGAGCCAGAGACCTGCAGAGACAGGGGAGAGATAGACACTGGGGCGGGACGTAGAGACAGAGAGACTAGTCCTGAAAAAGACGCTGAGACACAGGCGAGGCAAAGGCAGCTTCCCGTCTGTCTTCGCCTTCGCCTTCGCCTACGAGGCTAGTAGCCCGGAGAGGTGAGCCCCTCAGACCTCAAAGGGTCGGTTCCCTCTTCCCCAGGGTCTGTGTGGAGACCTAAACCTCCTAGACTGGGGGAGGCTGGGCTGGGGCTCCGGGAATGATACGATGGGGAGGGGCCTGTCCTGACAGGAAACTAGGGGACGTGCGCAGCAGCGTTGTCAGGGTCAACCCAGCTGGACAGCGTGGCCATGAGAAAAGGGAGTAGGAACTCTCAGGGACAAGTGAGGGTACAGCCTGATGTGGGGTGTCTGTGCAGCCCCTAAGCATTGAGAGAAGTGGCTAAACCATCCCCAGTGGGCCAGGAAGACCTGCCCCCGCCCCAGGTGTTCCCTCTGCTGGCACCGATTTTCCGGCTGGTTCCTGTTCCCTCACATCCACGCAGCTGCTGTGCCTGCCTTAGCTTCAGCACACACACCATGATCCAGGCTGGACTTTTCCATGATCCAGGCTGGACTTTTCCATGATCCAGGCTGGACTTCTCCACCAGTGAGTACCATAAAGGCCAGGGCTTGCCTGCCTCGATTAGTGTAATGCCCTGCAGAGGGAGCTAGTAGGTATTTGCTAAATGAAGGAGGGAGGGAGGGAGGGAAGGAGGGGTAAGCTAGGCTAGAGGGGGCCTGAGCCTGGACTGAGGCTGTGACCAAGCTGGCAGGCTAGGTAGGCTCAGAATTTGGAGGAGACTAAGTGTGAAAGCAGTCTGCATAGATCACCAGGAAGGAAGGCTTCAATCAGCCTCTGTGCAGGGTGAGGCCACAGTGATGGAATCCTCACTGGATGTATGGGGGCGCTGCCGGGGAGCAGAGACTGAGAGGCTAGGGAGAGGAGTGAGCTGAGGCCTAGTTCAGCAGCGCCTATAAATTGCTGCCAGAGACCCCAGGATTTTGCCCTTTGTGCTTCAGAGTCCCTGGAATCCTTGGCCTCTTCTGGAGGTGTTGGAGAAAGGGGACCCCAGGAACTCTGAGGAGGGGTAGGATTTAAACTGAGGCAGAGAGAAACTGAGAATCAAACACTGCCTCTCTCTTCCAGCTGTGAGTGACCTCAGACAAGACTCTTCTGAGCCTCAGACTTCTTAACTGTAAGGTGGGGACAATGCTATCTACTTTTACATATGTGGTCTCATGTGTCTGGCACTTTCCCCAAGAGGGCTAGACCCTGTCTTAAGTAAGATTAATACTAACTACCACTTATTGAGGCTTACAATTTGCCAGGCCTGAGTGCCAAACACCCTCCCAATAGCTTTCTGAGGCTGTGAAATCACTTTACTGACAAGGAAACGGAAGGAGGGGCAGGGACTGGGAAGTGGCGGCATTAAGTTTTGAAGCCAGGTCTGACTCCAGGGCCTCCTTAATCCCTGCACCATGCCCCCCCCCCCATAGTCCATGTACCCCTTATCCTGCTCCTCCAGCCCTCGTTGTGGGGGCAGCGACAAGGCAGGCAGGACAGCTCAGAGGTGGCCCCTGGGGGCTTGTTCCCACCATGCTAGGGACTGTGTCCAGCCTGACAAGTCTGCAGCCCCGCACTATGCCATTAGCGGGCAGCCAGAGGGGGTGTCTGCATACGCCAATGCTGGGGTTCCTGAGGCCGCTCGCCTATTAGTGGCTGGTGGCTTCACAGTGATTTATTGGGGCTTCTTCATTTCCCCTTGGTCCGCTATAAACATATTTATACCACCAGAGTGACCGATAAATTTCCCTTATGAATCCCGTTATCTCCCCCATTAACCATCCGTCACCTTTTATGCGGCCACGATGGGCTGGGCCAGGGCACGGGGGTTGGGTGGGAGGCCCGTGGCCTGCAGCCCGTGGGCCCAGTGAACTCTTCACCTTCCCCACCGCTCCCCAGACAGAGCAGCCGCTGCTGCCTCCAAACCGCCTCTAGGATGAGGATATGAAACTGCACCAGGTGGGCCCTTTGAAATGAGATTTCCTCCCAGGGCCTCAGAATGGGGAAGTCCCTCTCAGGCTAACTTAAGTCTCTCCCACTGTAGCTCTGACCTCTTTTCTTCTAGGGAACAGAGTTCTGAAGCACCCCACAGAGTTCTGTGGGGGTGTCTGCGGCTGCTCTTTCTCCCCACCCTCAGCTTTCACCGTCATCCCTCTAAGTGCATCAGAGAGCTGGGCACAGTCAGGTGTGGCACTAGGGATGAGATGCCAGCTCGAATTTACCAAGCACTTCACCTGTGATTTCCTGTGGTCCTCTCCACAATCCTGGAGCCAGACATTGATAGCTCCATTTGTCAGATGAGGTTTAAAGTGAGGTTTAAAGACATTAAATGGAGCGCCCACAGTCACCTAGCCAAGCAGCTGGGGGATCTGGGGCCTTTGTAGCCCTAAAGCTTGTGCTTTCAACCACTGCACCCACCCACCACTTCAGATGCCCTGGACTAGGAGGGGTGAAACTGAGAAAGTTTTCTAGCAGAGAGGGCTACAGAGCGAGGGAAGAAGAAGAGAAGGGAAGGAGGAGGCCTAGTGGAAGATTGGCAGGGAGAAGGGGGCAGAGCTATGGAGCGGGGTGTAAGCTCCTTTTCATTCCAGCTGGGGAAATTTGAACACCTGTTTGGAGTCAGGCCCCAAGCTGTTGGGGATGGTGGGGCAGGTGTCTGCGAACCCTAAGACCCCTCTGGCTAGACAAATGGTCCCCACCCTTCTCTAGGCCTCAGCCTTCTTCCTGGGCACATGGAGGAGTCTGCCCTTTGAGTATCTGCAATCCCAGCTTCCTTGGGAGATGGCTCTTTTTGTGTATGTGGGGGTGTCTGATAATTCTGCTTCCTCCACCTTCACCCACAAGATCATCTAGAACAGCTGAGAGCTCCCCTGCAGGTAAGATATAGATCTATCTCCAGACTTAGGTAGACCAAGGTCCATGCTGAGCCCCAGCATTGCTTTGCTACCCCAAGGAGGACAGACATAGGTGGGGATCATTATCCCCATTTTACAGACGAGGAAAGGAGCCCTGGATTAATGCATGGTGACCTGCAGGAGAGGCAGCAGCGCTGGAGCCAAGAGAGCTGGGAGTGGGCTCAGGAGGGAGATGGCTGTAGTCTTCTGAGTGTGGAGGCCTCAGCAATCTGAAGGAGATCTAATTCCTCCTGTCTCCAGTGATGCCCTCCTGGGGGGTCTATGGGGTGGCTCAGGCAGAAGGAATCATGAGCTTAACACCCCAAAGAAACAGATTTTTCTCTGACTTCAAGAGGATGTGATGAAGTCATTCTGGCCATTCCTCTGCCTCCCAGAGGAGCTGTTGGGGGTGGTTATAGGATCTAGCCCATCTACTTCCCTGATCCTATAACCCACACCCCAGCACCTTTGGGGAAATAGCCAAGCTGGGCGGAGGGAGACCTGCTGTGCAACCTGGGGTGTGTTCTGGGCCTTTCTGGGCCTCACCACTTAGATAATCTCCAAACCAGATCCTAGAGTCTGTGGAGACATCCCTCCTCTCAGACTGGAACTCCCGAATTGGGGACCAGGGCTGAGAAAAGTAGGCACTAAGGCCAGCCTGGGCCTCTCCCACAGTGGCTCTCAGCCTCACTGTCTCTGGTCTCACCTACTCTTCTCCTTCCACTTGCCCTCTCTGACCTATGGACTATTCTGTCTGTCTGTCTGACTCGGGGTTAGCAGCCCCTCTGCCTGTCCTCTCTTCTTTGCAAGGTTGGCGGGAGGGGTAGCCCTGCAGCGTGTATGCCAGAGCACAGGAGCTCCCTCCCACTCCTTTTCCCCCCCTCCTGCTCTCTCCTCTCCCCACACTCACACACATACTCTCCCTCAGTCATTTTCAATGTCATAAATTTCCACGTCTCCTCCACTCGGCTATTACCTGCGCCTCCGTCACCGGCCCGCTCTCGCTCCCAGATGGGCTAGGCCATCTCCGCTCTGCAAATGACTCAGGGAGAGAGAGGCAGGGAAGGAGGGAGAGAAAGGAGCAGAGAGAGAGACACTAGGAGAGATTGCGAGAGAAAGCGAGAGCAAGAAGACAAGCGCCTGAAGGAGAGAGTCCGAGAGATGCAGTTCCAGAGAAGCCTGTTCATTCTCCAAAAAGAAAAGTCCCAGCCACTGAGAGCCTGCCTGCCTGGGGTTACTGGCCTAGGGCAGAAGGGGGCGGGGTGAAGTCTAGGGGTGGAGTCAGGTCACGTAGCCCCACCCGCATTTAGCCATAGTGCCCCCCACACACCCCCTGTAATGCCAGTGTCTTGTGCAGCAGAACCAGGCACCTAGTATTCCACCCTGGTGGCCCACAGCCTGGAGCCAGAGAGACAGCCCCTGCTATGCTGGGGAGGGGGCAGGGTATCCAGCACTGCCCTGGGAACTGTGCCTCTCCCTTCAGAACTAGAGGCCTGGGGGTGCAGCGGCTGCTCCTTCACCAGGGCCTTCTCACCACCAGCACAAAGCTCCCTCTGCTCCCACCTTCATAGGAGCTCTGGGCTTTCTCAGGACTGGTTCTTCAGGGGAGAGCAGGGCCTGAAGACTCAGTGGTCTTGGGGAGAGAGCATTTCCAGGAGATCCCACAAGACAGAGAAGAGAATGAGGCAGAGGGAGGACCTGGGAAGGAGCAGAGGGGCAGCACTGGGGAGAGTGGGCACAGGGAACCCAAGCCCCTGAGATGCTGGGGGGACTCCGGGAAGCACCAGCTATGCTGCTGCTGTGTGGTATTAATGATAGATAGCATGGGTGGAAGCTGTTGGAGGTGCAGGGAGACATGGACCCGGGGCCTCATGCTGATGTCAGAACTTCCTAAATGGTTCACTGCCTATGCAGTAAACCAATAGCTCCTATTAAATTCAATAGCTCCTATTAAAAAACAATGCAGATAAGATCTTGTCCCTCCCTTGGTTCAATCCTCTAGTAACTCTACATATCACTGAAAACAGAACCTGAGCTCCTTACCCAGTTCCTTCTGGCCCTGACCCCCTCCTGCCGCTCTCCTGACTTCTCTTTCCTAACAAGACCTTGAATATGCCCAGGGCCTTTGCACCAACTGTTCTCTTTCCACAAGGCTGGTTCCTCATCCCTCAGCTCAAATGTCACCTGCACAGAGGAAACAACACTGACCACCCCATCTCATGATGGGGCACCCATTAACTTTATTATGGCTTCCTAAATATCTGTTTTGTGGCACTTTTTACACTCTGTCTTTATTTGTTATTTTACCTGTTTACTTGTTTAGCGTCTGACTCCGCCGATCGACTGGACCTTCCGTGAAGTCAGGAACCAACCACATTTGTCCTGCCCATCTAAGACAGTACCTGCCACACCATGAGCCCGCAGAGGGAGCTGCTGAGAGAATGATGTTGATGCAGGTACATCCTCCTGACCTTGGTTAGGACGGGACTGAAGCTGGGGGATTTTTCGGTGAAGTCAATGACCAGAGGGTTGCTGTCCACCTGGCAGATTTGCTTAAGTCCCAGTGTGATGGACTCCATTCAGGCTGGGAAGGGCATCTTGCCCTGATGTTGGAAGTTTAGCATATGACCAGGGTTAGGCTTCATTAACCTTGACTAAAGTCCATACATCAGAGTCCTTCCAACAAAATGCACCTTACACACACACACACACACACACACACACACACACACACACACACACAACACCCTGCACAGAGTAGCCTAAAATAAACCACACTCACACACATACAAGAACCTCCCTCTGACCCCATGTCTGTATACACCAAGGCATACAGAGGCATAAGCCTACTCACAACACACCAGACAACCCCACAGGTATACTGAACAGATGCGTGTGTGCACACACCCCCACTCCCCTATGGGCAGAGACAGTCATAAAAACCAGCATAATGAAACACTTTAAATGACGCCAACGGAGAGGACACCTGTTCGCGTGCTCACTGACTCAGTGTCTTCACCGAGGAGGAGCAGGCTGGGCCCTGAGCTGCTGGCCAGCAGGGGACGCGCTCGCCTAGTGGGCCGTGCTCTCGGGCCTCTCCCTGCACCTGCTTCGTTCCACTGCCCCAGTTCTCGCGGTCTTGTGAGAAGCTCAGGCTCCAGCAGACTCAATCTGTGGCCAGAGGCAGGGCTCAGCTGGAACTGGGGTCAGGGCTTGGTCTGTGGCCAAGGTCAAGGTTCACTGGGTGACTAGGATCAGACTCATCTGGGACTGAAGTCAAAAGTCAGTCAGGGGCTAAGATTTCCTTGGTGCCCCGTGTCTCTGCTGGAAGGGGCACCCCTCACCCCTCATGTGCCCTCCCAAGTTGCTGCTGGTGGGAATGAGACTGAGGGTCCTCATCATGTGTGGGCCTCTGCAGCTGGTGGAGGGTGGGGGGGGCAGGTGGGGGGCCGGGCCTGGGCAGATAGCTGTGAGGTACGTTTCCATCTCCGCGGGTCGGGCGGGCGAAGCCATTTCCAATCTGCTCTCTATCATTTTCAATATCATTAATCCCAGACACTCTATTTTCCATGCCTGCGCAGCCAGGCCCCCGAGTGTGCGCCGTGTAAAGTGACACATATTCATCACCAGCTCGTGGCGCCGGCGCCGACGCTGATACAATATTAGTGTTGCCCCCCCGCTTGGGGCCCGCTCCGCCCGGCTCCCCGATGGCACGAATCCATCACCTGGAGCCCGTGTCACTTTCCCCAGCAGCCACATTTGTTTGGGCACTTAGGAGGTAATTGTGGCACATTAGCTGGGGCGGGGAAGGGCGCTGGGCCCCCGGGAGGAGGGGAGACCGAGGCATCTTCTTCCACAGTCCAATCTTGTCCTGACCTGGCTCCACTCCTGGGCTCAGGCTGGGATCCCAGAAACCTGGGTTCTGGTTCAGCCTTAGGGAGAGGGGCCCTGAGGAAGGACTCCAAGTAGGGAAGGTCAACTTGGGACCATCAGGAAGCCTCAGAAGGGATCACCAGCTCTTCTGCAAGCCCCAACAGTGAAGCTCAGTCTGGACAGGGTCCCAGCATTTGGTCTTGGAAATGATGGTTTTGAAACCTTTTCTGGCCAACCGGTTCATATCCCAGCACTGAAACGCAGAATGTGGCAATGCCAGCCCTCTGGCTCCATTTCAAATCCCATATGGGAAAGGTGGCGGGGGAGGAGATAGAAGACCCTTGGGAACCTGACTGTCCCAAGACAGACCCTGTATTGGGAATCTGACTGGGAGCCAGGCAGAGGGGATGCCAACCAGTCTGGGCAATAGACAGTGGCCCAGGGAAGGGTGATTTTGGGAAGACTGCTTGGAGGTGGTGAGCCAGACATGGGGACAGCCCCTGGACACTGGCTGTGTGCAGGGAGGAGAAGCGGCCGGGGTCATTGATCTGGGCAGAGGCCAGCTTGCGGGGGCATGGGTTCTCCCTCCTCAGTCCGCAGGGCTAACACCCATTAACCTCGTCAGCAGACAAATTGCCCGTCTTGTCAAATTCCCATTTAAAATGCAAACTCGATTTGACAGAGTAAACTGAGCAGAGGTGGGAGCGGATAATCCAGTGGAAGCTCATTAGTAGGGCCCAATGAGAGGGGCCTGCCAGGATGGCCTAACGAACCTGATGATGAACCTCCCAGACTTTCAACACCCCACCACCAGCTCGATACCCTGACTCGCCTGCCCTATAGCCCAACCCCCGTGAAGGCGTCTGGGGACCCCAGCTGCTTCCCACCACTTCTGGGAAGGCACATGGGAGAGCTTGAGAGCAGCCTGTCCACTCAGTTGTCTTGGGCAGAACACCAGCAATCGTGCCCAGCAGTTCCCCCAGGACACTGCAGGCATATTCTCCTACCAGGCCCTCACTGTAGGAGTCCTGTGAACTGGCATGATTAAGTCATTTGACAGATGGGAAACTTGGGACTCAAAGAGGTGACCCAGCTATAAATAGGCAGGCAGAGCTTGGATTTGAACTCCAATCCATCAGACTCCCAAGAGTCACACTTGTAACCACTGCACTACCCTGCCTGCCTAGATTGTAGTTGGTTGGCCTGCTCTCTTCGCTACCCTGGTTTCTGTGTTGTTACTGACTTGTGTGGGTCTAGGAAAAGTGACTTACCTTTGAGACTCATTTTTCTCATCTGTAAAAAAGGACAAACAACAGCTGCCCAGCCCTAGGGGTAGGAGGGAAAGGAGAATTTTATTAAGTACTTGGTTTAATGAATACTAATAACCACTCAAGAAATATCTGCAGACCACTTGGCCCCAGATGGGGTGGGAAGAATGGGTATGAAGGGGAGAGAAGTAGGATTTTCACAAGCTTACCACAGGCCCCTCCTGCTTCTAGGGCCTACATACCCATGGATTTGTACCCCCTCCTGGCTTCTCGCTCTTTGTTCTGTCCCCTCACAGAGGAAAGAAGCCCATGTTCACTCTCACTCTGGTCACTCTGGGCTGGAGTGAGGCTGATGGATCCCCTCCTCCTTGGAGGGAGGGGCCCTGGGGCAGGTGAACATTCTGCCCACCTGACCACTCCTTCAGCCAGGCTGCTGCTGCCTGCTTCAAATACTTGGAATAACGGGCTATGAAGAGGCCCAAGGGAGCTGCCACTGACTGACAAGGGCTGTTATTCCACTTTGCCTACTCTCCCCCCAGGGTATCCCCAGCTCCCCACCTTCACAGGTACATTTGGAGCCCCCAACTAGGCTGGGGCTCTACCTGGCCCTCCCACCACACTGGAGCCTTTGCTAGTGGGTGTTCTCTTTGGGTCTTATCACCTGTCACTGGCATCACAGCAAGAGACCCCGCCCCACAAATCCTTCACAGCACCAAAGCAATTGCTCTAAATTCTACCACTTTCCCACTATGACCTCTTACTATCCCAAGGTAAAGTCCAATTTTCTCACTTGGCATCCAAGACCCTACAAAATCTGGGCTCCGTTTACCCTTCCACTCTCTCATGGTACAAGGTTTCCTGAACTTTCCTGATGCCCTTTTGCGAGGCTGTGAGTTACCCTCATATTCTTGTCTGGCACCACCTCTAGACTTAAAACCCACCTGAAGAAGAGGAACTTCTTCCTCTTTAACCCCTCCACCCCCATCCTCTCCTGGCTCTAGCAGAGAGTGGGGAGAGGCCCTAATGAGACCTTGGACCCTGTCTGGGTGGGCTGCGGAAGAGAAGCTGGGGTGGGCTATTCTCAGCTTCCCTCCAGTTGTCTGCAGAGCCAGCCTCTGAGGCTGGCCTAATTCCCTTCAGAGCCCAGCTTCCAACTTCAGGGTGGTGCTTACTGAGCTGAGAGCCCAACGTTAATGCCTAAGAAAGTCGTAGGTGGATTAGGAAGCGAGGGGGATTAGGGCCAGAGCTGGTGGCTGATGCCTGAGCAGAGCCCCTCCTCCTGAGGAAGAGGAGGCTAATCCTGCTTAGCTACTGAGGAAATGGCAGTGCTGAGGGGGCTTCTCATCCTCTCGGGCTGCCCAGGCCCGCTCGGCCCACCAGGTCCCCACCTGTGCCCAGGCAGGAGCAGTGTGAAAAAGACCCACCCACCCCCTCTATCCTACAAATTTTTGGTATGTTGGTATCCCTCAAATTACCCCTGCATGTAACCCCAAACTGTCCCATCCTGCTATGTCCATCCCAAATACCCTGCCTAGCCACATGTCCCCAACTTTCATAACTACCCACCTCTCCATGAACTGAGCCTTCCGCCTCCCTCCAGATTTCCAGTGCCTCATCCATCCACCCCTTTTGATTTCAAAGGTGTGGACCATGGGGTGTGGAGGGCCTGCCTTCGAGACACAGTCCGGGATCCTGGACTAAAAGGTGGAGTCTGACTAAGGAGCTGACAGGGAGAGAGCTTAATGTGAGGGAGGAGACAGGTCACTCTAGTCTGACAGGAGAAGCAGCACTCTGGGCTGGGGGCCTATGTGAGGGGGAAGGAGGGCCCTGCATTAGAGCTGAGTGCAAGGAAGCAGACTGGTCTCTGAACCAAGAGACAAGGTAGGATCCCACCCAGGCTGCTGGGTCAATGTGTCCCTCCACCCCACCATCCATCCAGGTCCTCCCTTATGAGACTTGGCTCACCCTCCAAGGGGCCAGCCAGCAGGGTGATTCCTGAATGTGGGTGGGCTGAGTTTCTAAGTTAATGGTGGGGGTGATTGGGGTGAAGACTAGAAGGATGCCCATGCCCTGGCTTCTGACTCCAATTGACTCTAGCTGTGGTATCTGAGGATAGAGAACTTTCTGGATGCAGGGCCTGAGAAATCCTGGTCTTAGAGTAACTGGAGGCTAGGGACAGGGGACTGGATAGATTCACCTTTGAGAGTCAGTTTGGGGTATGGGGGTCAGTGGGAGGGACCTCTCCCACTCTGTTCCCTACCCTTGATGGACAAATGCTAATGACATTACCAGCAATTGACCAGAAACGAATAAATAATTCAGTCTGGCCTGAAAATGGGAGAAAAGTACTTAAATGCTATTGACAAGCCAGTCCCAGGCCTCATTACCCATGCAGACTCAGGCCTTTACATCGACCATGGCCCCCATTCCTTCAAACCCCACTGTGGGCAGCCTCAGGCCTCCCTCCCGCCAACCTGGCTGAGAGTGTAGAGGGTGACCTGAGGAGACTAGGTCGAGGGTGGAGGCTTGTGGCTAGAGGTCCTTCCAGAAAGGGCAGTAGTCCCCCAAGTCCTTGCCTTTCCCCTAAACAATCACAGTGGTTTCTGTCCACAGCAAGGGTGTCCCCGGCCAGGCCCTCTGCAGCCCAGCCCCAGGTGCACACACACCGGGGCATAGATGCACACTCACACGCGCACGGGGCCCAGCAGCTGCTGCAGCCTCTTCCAGGACAAGAAGAGTGGCGACCCCCAGGCGGCTGTCAGTCATCGTGCTCTCAGGGAATACAAACTCATTAAACGTTTCCCTGCCTTGTCACAGGGGCCCAAGTCCCTAGGTCAGGCCTGAGGAGGAGTAGAAGGAACAAATGTGCAGCTGATCCTTTAAAAGCACATCCTGTATTTCTGACCTCTGGAGAAGAGAACGGGATTATTGAGGGTGGGGGTTGCTCATGGAAGGGCCTCACCCTGGGTTCCTTGGGAGGGAGTCAGGATTGCCAGCTCCTATAGCAACGGAGCTCCCCCAAGCAACAACTCTGAAAAACAAAACATTTTCATTTTCTTCAAGCATCCTCCCCCACCCTCATAGCTGCCTGGGCCTGATTTCCTTCCTGGGGCCTCCTCTGCATCATCTGGGCTCTTTAAAGGAAAAGAGAGGCCACCCTTTGGCCCTTCCCTGCTGTCAGCACATTTATGTCCGAGTCACGGAGCCTCCATGAGGTTTTACAGTCAGAAGCCAACAACAGTCACTGGATGGAGAACAGGGAGTCTCCAGCCCAGGCATCCAGCTGCCTCCTTGCTGGACAGCTCCTGAGCAGGACTTAGAAGTGGAGGATTCGGGAGGGAGGGCTGTGACCAGGACCTGCAGATACTCCGGGGGTTTAAAAGGCCTGGGCCAAAGGCCCTCTTCAGCCCACTCCAGGAAATAGTTCTGAAAGGGACACAGTCCTTTGTGAGCCAAATGACCTGTTCCCTGATATGGAAAGAGGCCCTGTGCCCTGCCCCCTTTACCCATCAGTGGTAGCCAGACTGAGTTCCTTGTTCCTTTTGGAGCTCAGACGCCCACCTGCCTTCTGAAAGGTTGGGACTGGAGTCCTGGTCTCCTCCCTGCTGCCTCCCAGAATCCTGCCTCCACTGGAGACCAGCCTCTCTCATCTACCCCATAGAAGTCCAGGAGGTCCTCAGCTTTCCCAAGTGCCCATCTCCCGCCCTGCCACCCATACACAAACCCTGAAGTGGGCTAAAAAATATTCTATTTCCCTGCTCACCATCGATAAGGCCTGCCCTTCTCAGAGTCTCCCCCCACCAAGACCCACCAGGAGTCATTTATCCGGATCGACTGGCTCTCCTCAGTGCAAACATTTGCAGGAGCATTAACAAGCCTAAAACCCAATTAGCCTTCAATTACTCAGGTCTCAGCCAGACTTTTCATGATGGGGACAAGGGTAAGGAATGTGGACACTTTAGGGCACTCTTTTGGAAGTGGCCCCCATTGTCCTATGGGTCAAACATCTCCACCCTGCACTACTATTCCTGTCCCAGCCACTCCACTCTCCACCGCTCCCTCTTGCCCTATACCACCACCTTTCCTTTCTTACTCCTCTCTCTTTTCCTTTCCCATCATCTTAAGAAATTATTTATTCTTAAATATACATAATTACCACGAGCTTTGAAGAACACCTCACTGTAAAAAAGCCGAAGAATACTAAGTGAAAAATCACTGTTAGTAATTTAAGGGATCTTCCTTCCAGACATTTAATTCTACACATTTACACACATACTCCACATAGTTTTAAGTATTATTATTTTTTACATTTCAGATTGGGACTCTACTGTTCATCTTGTTTAATGACCTATACATATTTCCATGTCAGTTCACTCAGATCTATCTCTTCCTTCTTCCTGGATATGCAGTATTCCATTGCATGGCTGCACCATAATGTATTTAATCCTTTTTGATGGACACTGAGTTGTCATGTTTGGCAATGACAAGTGCTATTGCAGCAACCGCCTCTGTCCATATGCTGCTGTGCACAGAGGCCATGGTTTCGGTGGGACACATGCCTCGAAGTGGAATTGTTTGGCCCCAGTTGATGTATATTTAACATTTCAATAATTATTGCCAAAATATAGTCTACATCGTGGCCCTCCAAGGTTGTGCCATTTTGTACCCCAAGTCCCTATTCTCTCTACTTCATCAACACTGGGTGTTATATTTTTTAAAGTTATTATTTTTCAAGCAAAGGAAAAATGACACCTTGTTATTTCATTTGTATGTTATTGTTTTTCATTTGCTTTCTCTCTTCAGCTTTCCTTTACTCCCATGTCTTGCTCTCTCCTCTTCCTCATTTCCTTCCTGTCTGACTTTCTCCTTCTCCTCCCTTCTTTAGCTCCTCTCTTTTGTCACTTCCTCCTCCCGCTTCCACATCTTCTTTCTCTTCCCCTTTCCCTCTTCTCATGCCTTCCTCTCACTCCTCTCTTCTCCCTCCTATCCCGGGGACTATACTCTTTAGGGGAGGGACATTTAGAGAAGCTATTAGCTCTGCCCCCCTAATACTCTGAGTCCCACTTGCCTCTTAACACTTCCCTGAGCCTGGGCCTCTAAGCCCCATCTCACTCTCGTCTCCCTCTAATCACTAAGGCTTATTTCTGATTTTCTGAAGTGACAAGAAGCTGGGTTTTGGGGAGGGAGGGCTGTCAGCTAGCAGCTCCCAGGCTTGAGGGGGGAATGGATGCAGGAGGGAAGCTTGGCTGTTGGAATGTGGCAGCCCACATCTGTATAGGCCCAAATTTCCAGACTCTTCTGTCTTTGCTTACTGGTGCACATACTTCCACTTTAAGGTTATTTTCTCTGGTTTTTGTTTGTTTGTTTTGAGGAGGAAAGTATCTCACCTTCTTCCCCCAAGGAAGCGCCCCTTAACAGAGCCTCAGTCCTCATTGTTCTCCACTGTTCTCCTTCCCCTGCCAATAGGATGATGGCCCATGTCCCTTCCCTCCACATCTCTGTTCCTGAAGGTGCCAGAGATCTCTATGTAACAAACCCCTTGTCTTCTTCTTCCTACATCCTGGAAATCCACTCTCACATCCCTTGTCCCAAATCCATCCTTCCAAAAGCTCAGTAAATTTGGTATAAATTGAATTAAGGACAGCAGCAAATCTCTTGTCATTTTAAAGATATTTAAGGTTTAAAATATATGCTGAGAGTAGAAGTCTCAAGAGCTGTGGAATGAGGGGCCAGAATTAGTACCAGGGAGTTACACTTGAGTCCCAGTTTTAGTCCCAGATGCTCCCTTTGGTGACTTGAGGACTTTCTCATCAGCACCCCCCCCCCCCCAGAACTTCTAGGAGGAGTACCTTGCTTCTGCCTGGAAGTATTCTCCTGCGCTAATTTAATTACATGGCCTTCCTGGGCCCAGGCTGGGGAGGTGGTTAATGGCAGCTGCAGAGACAGTGGGTAATCAAGAATTAATTAAGCGTTTCTGGGGATTCCCGAGTCTGGGCCCAGGATTCTTGGGAGTTTGGCTATGGCTAGGTGGTTGTGGGGCCCCTCCAGCTTCCCCACTGTGTCTTCAGGTGTTGGGGGGGGCAACAGACCCTCATTTCAGAAAGGCTCTGGGTGCAGGGATACCCACTAAGGCAGTGTCTGATCAATGGGATATGGACCATGAAGGCACCAACACTGACAGCCCACTCCAGGAGCCAGGGGTGGGGTGGGTGTGGCATTGGACAGGTGCCTGTGCCAGGGGTCTGTTGAGGGGTCAGCCTATGGTGAGGTTGAGGCTCAGTCTAATCTGGGCAGAGGGAGAAGGAAATGTGGGACTTCAGCCCCTGGACTTTTTTTTTTTTTAAGATTGCTTTATTTACGCATACAAGAGCTGGGGTGTAGGTCAGAGATGGGAGGATGGTGACAGGATTCACCAGCGACAAAGTGGGGAGCAGAACAGCCTCTGGGCCTTTTGGGAAGATCCCTGGCTGGGAATCGGAACTCGTGCTGCAGTGGCTGTGGACAGCTTCGTAGTGTTGAAACTTAACCCCATGTGCCACCATGGAGGCCCAACTCCTAGACTTTGGAGCCAGGCTGCGCCGAGTTTAACTTTCAGTTTTACATTTGCTGGGGGCTTGCTTTTCCACAGGGGCCTTCCACCTACCTTTCCCTCTGTCCACACACCTTCCTCCATAGCATTCAGCTTTCAGCTAAAACATCAACTCCTTAAGAAGCCTTTCTAGACCACTAAGTGCAGTTTATCTCCCACCCCAAGTCACTATCACAGCACTTTGCCGAAGTTTTTGTTCATGTGTTTTTTATTCGTCTCTATGTGCCCACCTGCCTCCATGCCTAGAGTCAAGTTTCACCTGGTGGCAGAGATGGGGTCAGTTCTGGGGCATCTGGATTCCCAGAACTGAAAATGGCGCTGGGCCGGTAGCCTTCTACCGTGTGCGGAGCACGAAGAAATCTTTCTGAACCTGTTTCCTCGCCTGTGAAATGGGGGCGTTAATACCCCGCAAGCTCTAAGGTTCCAAGGGGAATTTAAAGGTGGACTCAAGAGGCGCCAAGGGCCCTGCCTGTCCCAGGCCTTAATCGTGGCGGTCGTGACATGGTCAACATCGTCAGCGTCGCTAGCATCATCACTGGAGAGTTTCTCGCTCCAACCCCCTAGCCCAGGATCCGGGCTGCGGGGCAGAAGGCGCCCTCCGGGGCAGGGCCTCCACCCCGACGGCCCGGCGACCCGCCGCGGGCCCCGCTCCTTCCCAGGCGCCCCCGCGCCGCCGGCGCTTTGAAGTCCCAATCCGGCAAATAGAGTCAATCAATTATGAAGGGAACAATCTGGCGGCCCCTCGGGGAGCGGCGGCCGAGCGATCCCGGGGGATTAGGCCGCAAATCGCGCTGAGCCTCCCTAAGTGACAGCGAGAGAATCGCGCGCTGCGGCGGCGGCGGCGGGAGCGGGAGGGAGCGCGGCCGCTAACCCGATTATGCAGATCTGCAGGGGGCGCGGATTAGGCCGCGGGGGCGGCTTCGCCCTAAGCGGCTCGGGGATTTGGGAAAAGTTTACTCAGGCGGAGGGGGCGGGGACTCCCCCGGGCGGGCGGCCGCGCCGCTCCCAGCTGGGCGAATGGCCCGTAGGCCAGGGGAGAAGCCAGAAGTGAGGTGGGCGCCCACAGCCACGCAGTCACAGCCACACGTTTCCAGGCGCAGATTGTCTCTCTCTCTCTCTTCCCCTTCCCCCCGCCCCCCCACAATCACCCTCCTGAACTGCACTAGCACTTAACACCCACCGCACATAGACCAGGCCCATGATTCCACACATTTCACACAGCACTGGCTCTTGGTCCCACAGACATACAAATACTCTCAAACACACCCTTCCAGCAGACACCCCAATGCACAGTGGCCCATGACATCTAAGGTCGGCGCCCTTCTGCTCCTCTCCTCTGGAAGGGTCAGTGTGTGTCAGCATCTGTGAGCCTGTCAGGATGGCCCATACCTGGAGTCTGGGCCTGCTCTTGGGCTTCAACCATGATGCCTTCTCAGGACAGGTGGGACAGACTGAGAGGGGGCACCGGGCTGGGAAATTAGGCTGTGTCTCCTTGGGGACTGACTGTGGGGGAGGTCCTGTCCGCAGGGTTGGGGTCCAAGGCGTTCCTCACCAGGTGCTGTGGGTCTGCTGCTTCTCGTGGGTACAGTCAAGGAGGAGGCTGGGGAGATAGCTTCCTCGTAGCCGCCTGGGAGGGGGGCACAGAACCCAGCTCCAAGCCAACCCAAGCAGGATTTCATCTGTAAAATGTTCAGTGTGTGTCCATGAAACAAATGTGTGTTCGTGTTCTATGGACTTCGTGTATGCCCATTGTGCCCACTGCTTAGACAGGGTGTGTTTGTGGTCATTGGTGAGTGTAGCCCTAGCCTCATGCCTCTCAACAAACATCATAGCCATACACAGTAACCGTGGACACACACTGACCACAGAAAAGACACTCATCCTGAACTATGAACGCACAAAATGACCACACATACCCTTAACACACACACTCTAACACACACACACACACACACACACACACACACACAGGCCCAAGTCTCTGAAAGAGGCCAATCCTTTGCATGGACAGAGGACACGAAGTGAAGTCATCTCCTCAGTCTGCACAGTCTCTCAGGGTGGCAGAGGGCAATTGCTGTGGTGTGGCGGGCACCCCACCCCATGCCCCGGGCAGTGGTGGAATGACCTTGCGGCTGACTCAGTCAGTGAGGAAGAGGGTCAGGGTTAATGAGTCTTTAGTAAGCAGGACACTGTCTGCTGTCCCTTGCCCCCGTACTGTGTGCACATGTGTGCCTTATGTGTCCACACCACACCCAACATTGTGACTGGGAAGAGTGCATGTGTGTGGTGTTATCCTCAGAATCTGGATCCACCTTGAGGAGGGCTCTGGGGTAGGGGGAGAGGGTTCTATGGTAGGGTTAGGATGTGCTCTGGTATTTCAGGCTGTTGAGGGTGTTGGGGGGATAGTCCCCTCCCTGCATTGTCATAGCCAAGCCTCATCCTCTCTGGGCCGGCTGCTCTTATTGACCTTTCCTGCTGCTGAATCCCTTGGAGGAGAAACTGGTGGAGTCAGACTCTCAAGAAGAAATTCTCCTAGGCATCCCTGACCTATTGGACAGGACCCATCAGTTGGCCTGGCCCCTCACCCCCCATCAAGACACCTGCCTGCCCTCCCTCCCCTCCCCTCCCCACAAGGCAATCAGGCCCTGTTTCAGGCACAGGAAAGATTTCTCTGGCTGCCAATGGGGTGTCTGCTTACTCAGCTGGAGAGAGAGCTCAGTTACAATGAATCAGCAAGCAAGCTGTGGGGAGGGGCCCTAGGCAGGTGTCCACTTTAGGGCTACATAGTGGGAGACTTGGGGGACTAGATGGGAAAAAGCACCCCCCTACACACACCCAGGGAGCTTCCAGGTAGGGGCTCAGGGGTATCTCAGTGGTTCTTACCTGGGCTGGGCCCTCCCTCCTTCCAGGATTTGTTCTGGTCCAAATCTTGCTGTGTTACTTAATGGGTGTGGATCCTTGGGCAAGGCATTAAGCCTCAGTCCCCATCTTTAAAATGGGGATCAAATAACACCTTCCTTATAGGGTTTTAAAAATTTATTTTTCTCCTTACAGGATTTAGATCAAGGAAATGTAAGGGGCATAGCAGAGTAACTGGCAGCTAGTCACTCAAACTTCTGACGTTGTTGTTATTATTATTATTAGTTCAGAAGGGGCTGACTGCGGAAGAATCCGACAGTCAATGATATCTTTATACCTTCCCCCCAAAGGAGGGAAGCTGAAGAGAAGGGAGACCCTTGGATCCACTAAAATCCTCCCCCCTGATCTTGCTCATTACTTAGGAGAGCAGAGAGACTTAGATTCAGCCTGTGTCCTCTGCCCTGGGGAGAGGAGCCTGAACACCCCTACCCTCCAGCCCCCAAGCACGTGGGTATGAGGGGAGGTGGGGGCAGGGGAGAGGCTGAATCTGCAGTGGTGCAGTGGCTCAGTTGTTTCAGGCCAAAAGCCATTGTCTTCCTGGAGAGAGGAGCCCCTGACCCATCTGAGGCTGAGGGCGGGGCAGTGGAGACTCAGTGGGCCCGGACCTCCCTGGTTTCCCCCTTCCCCTTCTCCAAGCAGGTGAGGCAGCAAATCCAACCACTCTTCTCCAGTTTAGTCATGTTCCAATCCAGCCCTGGGCTGTTGGAGGGGGAAACAGTAGGGGGTGTGGGGGTGTGGGGGTGTGGGGGTGGGGAAGACCACAAAGAGAAAGGGGTCCTGCCCTCCATAATTGATTGCACCTACTGTGTGTTAGGCCCTAAGCATCTCCTGTTTACTTTGTACCCTCAACACAGCTGGGAACCAGCAGGGATCTTTTCAAGAAAGTCATCCAATTATCTAGCCTGGGGGGCCTGACTTGATGGTAGAATCAGAGGACAGAGGATTTCCACACTGGGGATTATTTGAGTGACTGACTGAGGGACTGGAGAAAATGGAACTGGGAACAGGGTAGGGATGGGGGTGGGTGGGTGTGGGTGGTATCCAAACCCTGCCCATGGGGTTTGCACAGCAAATGGGCTGTTTTAGGAAGACTGCCTGCCTATTTGGGTGGCTCAGGATTGCTGTAGATTGAGGAGGTACTCAAGCCCACAAATCCGCCTGTGCCACCACCACTGGGTTCAAGCCCAGGGAGAGCATTCATGTACCAAATTCCAGATCCAGAATCCACTCAAGCTGAAGGTGGCAATCTTTTTGAATCACTCCCAAGGTGGGTAAAGGGGGACAGAGATGAGCTTAAATCCTGGACTTGGGCATATTCTTCCCCAGGAATGAGGTTGTGGCCAGCAGTTTCTTTTACAGGGCTTAGGTGGAGCATCCTTGGAGGGCGTCTCTTGCCACCTGTGCCAGGCGCTGTGACCCTTCTGAGTTGGGCCTCCCGACTGATGCCATGGAGCCCTCTCCCACCTCATGCCCTCCCAGCTCCCATCCCCTGCCTCTGCTGCTTGGTCTCCTCATCTCCGTTTCTGTACCTCAGGGTCTCCCCATACCTGTCTCTGTCTGATTCTGCACCTCTACCTGTGACTATCTCTGGCTCTTGTCTCTCTATCTCTGATTCTATGTCTCTGAATCGAGGGATTCTCAGTCCGTATCTTTGTCTCCAGGTCAGGCTTTTCTATTGCCCTGAATAAGCCTCTCTGTGACTCTGTGTCTTTAGGCTCAGGTTTGAAGGCTGTGGTAGCTCAATAACGGAATTTGGAGAGGGTACATTGGCCTAGAGGCTGCGAGGCACAGTGTCCTAGATGTTCACTGTCCCTTCTGGGGGGATTTGTATTCAGAATCTGCCCTTGGGTCTGCTGTTTAGGCCAAGTCAGGAACACTGGGAAGGCTTTCAAAAGCTTAGCTCCCAACCCCTCTTTAGGTAGGGCTTTGTTGCTATTCGGAGAAGTAGGCAATCTCTTCATACCCTCCCATCTCTTTTCCTCCATTTTTTATTCCATGAGAAGTAGTAGATAGGGATTTTGGAGTCAGACAAATCCAAGCTCAAGTTCTGAACTGACTGTGATCAAATAAGTAATTATTTGATCTCTCCCAGTCAGGGACACCCTCCTCATCTGTTAAATGGGGATAGGAACAGTCTCTATTGCTCTGTATTGTAGTGAAGATAAAATGAGATAATGACTATAAAGTGGTTAACACAGAGCCTGACTCAAGAACTGAAAGTAGGGCCTCCCTGGTGGTGCTAGGGTTAAGTCTCAGCACTATGAAGCTATCCAGAGCCACTGCAGCCTGAGTCTGATCCCCGGCCAGGGAACTGACCCACATGGCACAGCAGACCTCTCCTGCCTTGCCCACTGCTCCCCTCAGCAGTGTATTTCAGTGGATCCACCTGTTCTGCTCCCCACTCTGTCTCTGGTGAATCCTCTCACCCCCCTGCACCTCTGGCCTATACCACAGTTCTTGTATGCATAAACAAATAAAATAAATCTTAAAAAAAAAAGAACGGAAAGTAATTTTTATTGTACTTTCCTATTTATTTGTTTCCAGAGCCCAACATAGGTTTAGGCCCATAAGAATCTTATTGAATGGATATAAATTTCTCTGTTGTTCATTTCTTTTCTTCCTTCTGGTTCCATTTCCTTCTCTCTTTCCTTATCTCTGCGTTTGGAGAAGATGGGTCATAAGAGCCTCCTGAATACCCTCTATGTACTCAGCCTTGATCCTGGCTCTGCAAATGGTAGCAGGCTCTGTAAACCATAATGAGATCTAAATGTGCAGTTTGGCTCCACAAATAGGGACTGTCTTTGAAAATAGTCACATACTCTGCAAATTATCATGGGATCAGTGACAGGTTCAGAAATCAGTAATGGGATATGCTCTGCAGATGGTAATGGGCTCTGCAAACAGATGAGCTTGGCATATAATCTAAGACTCTGCAAATAATAATAAGCCTTGTAAATAGGGACAGTCTCTGCAAATGGTAATGGGCTTTATAAACAGTGATAGGAGTGGCAAGTTGTGATGGACTCTGGAAAAATCGAAGAATAGTTCTTACCTGTAAAGGACAAGAGGGGAATTGTGGGTCCTGAAAGAGCAAGCCCGTCTCAGTACCATGGACAGCAAGATCCTTCCTCCTCTTCTAGGCCCACCTAGAGTTCATCTGTCATTTACTCACTGATGTTGGCCATGTTGGGAAAGTGGGGTGGAAGACATCCTAGGAAAGAAATGGGACAAAGCGAGGAATGAGGCTGTGTCCCTACCCTCCAGACTTTTAGTAGGTTGAGAAGACTTCTAAGTGACCAAATGGAGGATTTTGCCGGTTGACAAATCTGTTCTCAGCCCAGCTATTTGTGAGTTAGAAGGTGTCTTTCCACATCAGAGGCTCTCAGAATGCTAAAAGGGTGTTTAAACCATGCCAGGCCTCCTAGGGGAACTGAGAAGTCAGCTTTGCAAAGCACGTATTACAGGCTCCAGCCGACCTTAAATTCTAGCTGGCACCTGATAGCTCTGTAGCAATTTAAATTTTTCTGTCCTTCCTTTCCAGATCTGACCACATTAACAGGTCTGTATCAAGGGGAAACACAGGGCCTAGTGTGGGGGATGGCGACGTGCTGCGGAGGCGTCTGGTGTTGATGTGCTACTGGAGGTGAGGAAGGAGCCTTGTGTCCATAATGGTGGAGATAATGGGAAGTGATAGTGGCAATACTGGAAGTGGCAGGACTGAGGGCAAAGAAGTAGGCCCTAATGGTTGATACCTTGGCACAGTAGTTAAAAATTTGGCTTGGGTTTGATTCTGGCTCTAGTCTTAGCTAGGTTTGCAATCTTAGGTTAGTTATTTAATTTTTCTGTGCTTCAGTCTCCTCATCTGTAAAGTAGGGACACTAATAACCACTCCCTTGTCACAGGGATTAAATGAGTCGAAATATGTAAAATACTTAGAACAGTGCCAGGCACATGGTGAACACTATGGAAGTGATAGCTGTTTTTACTGTTAAGGAAGGCAGTGGAGGTGGTGATGATGAGGGTGATGAAACTCATAGTGAGAACAGCAATAATATTAGCAATGATCCGATTTATGGAGTCCTATGTGCCCTGTGCTATCCTAACACTGTCTATGTAGCAACTCGTTTTATTATAATAATCCTATGAGGTTGCTAATATATCCTGAATTTGAAGATGATGAAACTTAGGCAGAGGGAATGGAATACATAATGAAAAGTAGCACGACTCAGAATTGGAGGAGCTCCAGAACCTGTCGCCTGCAAATGCTTGCTGAGATGGTGAAGACCACAGGCTGGGGAGAGCCAAAGTGATGCAGAGGATGGGACAGTGGTGCCCTGAGCTGAGGTGGTGGTCCTAGAGGAGGCTGGTGAAGGGAGGCTCCACCAGGGTTCCCTGGGCAGGGGGGTGAGGGTTTCTGGCCTTCGGGAAGGTTCTGCCCTGAAAGTAGGTAGAAAAACAAGGACCACCATTTCCGTTCAGCGGCAGAGGGCTTAGGATCCCAGGCCGTGAAGAGGGATAGAAACAGGCAGACTCTTGGGGGGCAGTGTGTGGCAAAAGCATGGGCTGGGGCTCCCAATCGTCCTCCACTCTCTTCCTGGGGGATGGCATCCTCTTACCCCATAACTATCCGTTTGCCTGCTCAGTGCCTGGTCTGCTAATGGAACCGACATAGCAGAGGCAAGCGGCCCAGCCCGTTGCGGGACTCTGCCGGCCTCGCTTGCCCAGCGCCGGCTCTGGCCTGCCTCCCGCTTGCTGCCGCGCTGAGGGGGGAAGCCTTAATAGAGAATCCGCCTCTGCGCCGCCGCTCCCCGCCCGCCAGCCCGTCCCTATTATCAGCACCATCAACGGCGGCAAATGACACTCTCGGAATCTTGACTCCAATCTGATGCCTGGTCCCCGGGGCCGCGGAGAGGCGCAGACCGTCCAGGCTGGGGGGCTGGGGAGGGGCTGCGCAGTAATAGGATGTGGCCGAGGACGGTCTATTAGCAGCGCTGCAACTGCTGATGAACCCCCCTCCCTGGCCCCTCAGCGTCCCCATCCCCGCTCAGCCAGGCACAGCAAGAGGCCACTGGGGGTGGGGGGAAGGAGAAAGGAGAATACTGTGGGGGTTGGGCTAGGCCATCTTTAAGCTTGGACACCAGGCTGCTTTGGGGAACCTGGGGAGGAGGGAAGTTAGAGAAAAGAGGCCACTCAGACATTTCCTCCCAACCCTGCCGCCTGGGGAGGAAGAGGAGTAGGGAGTTGGTCTAAGGGTGGGTGACCTTTCCCATTCCTACCTGGGAGCATTCTGGGGCTCCAAGTCTGGAAGGAGCTGCAAAGAGCATATTATCCAAACTCCCTTCTGTAGCCTCTTCTTGAACTCCCTTAGCTTTGGGGAACTCAGCACCTCCCTGGCCACCTATCTCATTTCTTAATGGCTCCTCATTTGGGGTCCCTTAACCTTTCTTGGTATGAGGGCCCTGAGAGCCCTTAGGGGCACTCACCCCACAACCACGACAATCTCACAGGATCTTGAGACAGAAGGCAGGTCTCACATCTGCTTACCTGGGTCCTCACTTCTAAGGCCACCAATCTTGTTTTAATATAATATGTATATGTGGAGGTTTTAAAAGGCTGGGGCAGATGGACGAAGCCACCACTGGCCTCAGTGAGTGAGGCAGGGGACATGGTGCCAGAGCCCTGGTGGTGCAGCACACTCAGGCCCTAACCCAGATTGTCTGCTGGGTGACATGGGACAGCCACACATGCCCACCTTAGCCTGCTTCCTATTGCCCTGAAGCCCCACCAAGGACTCTTGCTGAGAAAGGGAGATAAGAAGCCAGCTTTTCTCCCTCAGGGGGCTTGGCAGGTAAATGCTTTGGGAGGCAGAAATCTCGTGAATTTAGGAGTGGACAATCTGTAATATGGTCTAATCTCCCCCCTCCAATATACATTACCAAGGGATGCTAAAAGGGTAGAAGTAAGCTGGCCCTTTCCCTTCCCTGAGCCTCATCATGCTGGGGCACACTTCAAGGGGGCAGAAAGGAGGACCCTCACTGGCTGGGAGCCTGAACACTGGACTCCTCCTAGCAGGAGAGGACTCCCTTCTGGGCTTCACAACAGGGGAGAGGTGCTGGGCTGCCTGAGCAAGGACATCTAGGCCAGTCAGATGTGGAGGAGAGGAGAGAAGAAAGGAAGGGAGTGGATAACAGGGGAGGGAAGAGGAGGAGAGAAGGCCCAGACCTAGCTCACAACCCCCACTGCCCCCCCAGATCTGGGCCTCTGACCACAGGGCTGAACGCAATCTGTTCTGCCCACTGCCCACACCATGGCCCATAGTCCAGAGGCCACAGACACCCAAGCTGTTTGCCACTGCTGACTGCCTGTTCTGTGTGCCCCAGCAGGGGCCTGGCCATCAGTCACAGGGCTGGCTGGACCTGCAGGGCTGGCCGTGGACCAGCAGATGGCAGACAGCAGGTGGCATCCACTCCTGCTCAGGACACTCTTGGTGGCGTCTGTTCACTCTGCACCTTCCTTTCCCCCATTTGCTCATTCCACAAGTTCATCTGTGTCTGCACCTGTGTACACTTCTCTTCCTCTCCTCACCTGTGCCCACTTCTCTTGTCCTATTCACTCTACCTCTCACCTGTGCTCTGACCTGTCTTCTCTCTTCCTGCATCACATCCCTCTCCTCTGGTTCCTCCTCGTCAGTCTCTGGGTAGGTCTTCTCTTCCTTTAGCCAGTTTCCTGTATTAGTCTCTCTTCACCCTCAGTCTCTTGGGGCCTAAAAAGCCAAGATACAGCCATTCAGCCCCTGAAACTCCATTTCCTCAACAATTGCTCCTATCTCAGCTAGCCATCCCCCTTTCCAGTCAGTTGCCGGTGAGAGAATTGGGATCCCAAAGCAGGATAGGTTCTTTGATCCAACCAGGGCATCTGGAGGTGGGAGGTTAGAAGAAGGGAATGCTGTGATTAGAAGATACATAAAGGATACTGGGTGGGGAAACGCGGGGAGAAGGCGCAGTTCTAGAGATTAGACAGCAGGGGGCGCACAATCCTTTCTCTCTGCTGGGAACCCAGCGCTATAATTACCCTTGGCGGGAATAACCCAGAGGAATAAGGGTTGACTACACTGTGGGTGGGAACCCACAGGAGGGGGGCAAGCATTGTCTCAGTCTGAAGTTGGCCTTGTATTGTTAGCTCTTTAAAGAAACAATAACTTGTGCCCCAGAATAACTTCTCCATTTTAAACCCTGCAACGGATAAATAGACCTGGAGCTTTACCACCCTGGGGCAGAGGGAGGCAGAGGCACCTCCACTAACTCCATCCTCAGGGATTCCGGCACCCTGCCACTCACTGGTCCTGCTTGGGAGCGTTAAGGAGTAAGAGTCACTTCTCTAGCCCTGCTCAGGGCCCTCCTCTCTTCTCTCTGGGCAGTGTCCTCCTTCCACTGGACTTTAACCCCCATAACAGCTGGGGGAGAAGCAGGCATGCATCCCTGCAGATCTGTCTGTGTCCAGTGGCACAGAGGAGAGGGGTGAGGGCGGTTTGAGGTGTCTTTCCCTGTATGACTATGTCTGTGACTATGGGTACACTGATTAATAATGCATGCACGTTTGGGTACAGGTGTGTGTGTGTGTGTGTGAGAGAGAGAGAGAGAGAGAGAGAGAGAGAGAGAGGGAGGGAGGGGGAGCATGAGCACAAGCTCAGCACAAGGTTTGTTCATTCTGTTCTTTTCTTAGTGAAACCTGAGAGGTGCTGCACTCCCCCCTCCCCACCCAACAATCATGGAAGGGCTGAGCCTGGATGTGAGGTCAAGGCAAGTGTGCGTGACATTGACTTCGACTCAGCCTCTGGGCGCCTGTATCACCTTCTTTATTTTCAGTGCCCAAAAGCTCGCTGCACCAGACTTGAGCAATATAATAATTATGTGGGGTGGGACAGCATGAGGGGCTCAGAAATGGCTTAGAGAGCATCCAGGCATCTGGAGACATAGTGGCAGGCGTCTTCCAGAAGAAGCCTGACTTGATGGGGAGGGGTCTGCCAGAGCGCCCTGCAGCCTGGCCCGTGGGAGGGATGACCTGGTGCAGTCATTTCTGGGCTCATAAACACCTTCTGGGCCTCCCATTACCCTGGGAACTGGAACTGAGATCCTCAGTGTAACACCCCCATGCCCCAAGAAGGCCATGGGAGGTTGGTAAATATTGTAATCTGATTAGTGGAGTGGAGACGGCAGAGGCTATGGTGGGAAAAAGCTATGGGCTGGCCTGGCCCCCACCCTTCTCCTGGGAATCCAACCCTCTTGCCTTGTCCAATCCCTCCCTGTGGGCCCCAAAGCCATCCTGGCGCCTCAGTCAGTGGCCTCTGCTGGCCTGGGTGACCCAACCTGGTACCTAACTGTCTTTGGGTCTGGCATAGATTTCTGCAACCGGGGTCTCCTCAGCTGGGGTGGGGGGCCAGAAGAAACCCCCTCCCTCCAAATCCAGCCCTCTGCTTTCCTTAGACCACTGTGCTCAACAGGCACCCTCCATCCCCCTTTCCTCTGGCCCTGACAATGTGCTTACCTGGGACACTGGGATGAAGATGCTTCAGGATTGCAGGTGACTGTGGCTGAAGGGAGTGTCTGGTGGGACACAGGCTTAATCAGCGTTGAGTGGGAATCATACCCTCCTCCAGCCTCTTGCTGGCACACCAGGTACTGGGAAGCCTGATCAGATGGGCTGGGCCGGGGCAGTAGCCAAGCCGGTGGAACCGCAGAGGCTGGGGGTAGGGGTTAGTGCTCTATGGAGGCTGGAGTGGGAGAAGTGGGGGTGAGAGCAGGAGGGCTGGAGATTGGGGACTTCTGGACTGGGGCTAGGAATCTGAAGAGGTGGACAGGGAGGCTGAGGGCTTGGGGTTTTGAGGGCTGGGAATGGGGGTGAGAAATCAGGGCACAGAAGATTGGGAGCTAGGGGTTTGTGCCTGGGATTCTGAGGATCAGGGTTGGGGGGAGATTGAGGATTTCGGATATTGGGGAATTTAAGGGCTAAAGGTTAAGAACTAGGGTTTTGTAGGACTAGGGTATCAGAAGCTAAAAAGAGGTTGAGGTGTTTTGGGGGTTGAGGAACTAGGGGGCCAGTGGAGGTAGGGAAACATGCTTCACTGGTGGACAGGAGGAGGTACAGAAGGTCCCAGGCCAGCCTTCCTTCAGCCCCTGTGCCCAGCTGGGGCCACTGGGGCAGGCAGCAGACCTCTTCTTTCGGGCTGTCATAGTGGGTTAGACTCGAGGAATTGGTTCTCTGGATCATCTCCTGGGAGCCAGCCCCTCCTGGCAGCTTTGTTTGGCAAAAGCACAGGGATTAGTGGGGCTGCCCCCACACCACCTCCCAGCCGCCAGCTCCTGGCGCTTTCATCCCTGAAGGTCGCTAAAGCCGCAGTGCTTTGAGATTAGGCCCCACAAAGGGGCCCCTTGTGCTCTAGCCAAGCCTTGGGGGCAGGGAGGGGAGAGGGTCCCAAGAATTCAGTGCAGACTGAGCCCCTGAGACAAATCCTTCTCTCACTCCCAGCACATTGTGCTGGGTCCTCCTGGCAGAGGTTGAAGACCCCTCCCATAGCCCTGTGCCCAGCCCAGGACAGTGACTGTCTCCAGGGAGCTTAGCTGAGGGCATTTCAGGTTGGTGGGGGTGACCCCCAGGCCTAGCCTGCCTCCCCCCAGCATACCAGCACCCACCTCTCCAGGGTGGGGAGGAGGGATAGGGAAGTAGGGCTGGAGGGCTGAGGGGGGCCATGGCAGGTAGCAGAGTAGGTCTAGATCATAGACTAAGAAAGAACATCTGTCCAACCCATAAACTGAGCAGATGGGGAGACAACCAGGGCTAGGGACAGGAAAGGGCCTCTCCTGGATCCCACTTCGCTACCTTGTTGCTGTCAGATCCAGGCAAGAATCTGGGGGACTCCTCCTTCTCACCAGGTATTGGAGCCCAGGCTAGCAGTCTGCAGGTGCTCTTGATAAGATGGTGATAGTTTGGGGCTTCCTGCATTGGAGACAGTGATATTTTAGAAATGTGGGTTCTGGCATAAAGGTACCAGGTATTCTGCCATATAAGGGCATGGAGGAAAAACTATCCACTGCTGTCAGTATCACTTCAGAGATGCTTTAGCATCAAAAAGTTAAGAAGACATAATCTCAAAATAGAGGATAGAGCTTTACTTCGAATAGCTATAGCTTTGTGAAGTTTCCTACAAACACCTTATTTTTCTCTTTTTATGATGTTTCGGTGAAATGTGCTGGGATTTCTTTTTTTTTTTTTTTAAGATTTATTTATTTATGCATACAGGCTGGGGTACAGGCCAGAGGCGTGGAGTGGTGAGAGGGTTCACCAGAGACAGAGTGGGGAGCAGATCAGGCAGATCGACGGAAATACACTGAGGGGAGCAGTGGGCGAGGCAGGAGAGGTCTGCCACGCCATGTGGGACGCTCCCCCCGGCCGGGCGTCGAACTCGCGTTGCCGCTGCTGACAGCTCCACAGCGCAGCCCTTAACTGCTGCGCCACCAGGGAGGCCCCTGTCCTGGGATTTCTAAGCCAGGTTTCCTTGGAGTGGCATCTGCCCCAAGGGTGTGGTAGCAGACCTGATACCAGGCTTCTTCTTGATATCCCACACCAGGAGGCCATAGTTGTTTCAGGTCTGCCCTGCAGAGGTTAGAGGAAGGGACCCTGAGACTAGGCTGCTTCTCAGGGCTCTGCTGAGAGCAGTCTTCTCCTTTCCCCCCTCATTGCCAGGGAGACCCACAAGGAGGAGGGGGAGGAAGCAGGCCTGACTGCGGGTCGATAGAAGAAAATTTCTTCCTGTCCTCTTGCTCATAAAATGTTTGTGGTCAACATATTGCACAACATTCCCAGAGAGGCCACAAAAGGCAGTGCTGGGCTGGCAGGGTCAAATGGAGCTCATGGACTCCAGCCCCTCTGTCTTGCCTCTCACTGGGGGGCAAGGATTCTGGGGTAATTGAGGTGGTGGCGTTGGGTATGGGGCTAGCTGGAGGAACATAGAAGGTGCTCAGTAACTCATTTTCAAGAAAATGCCCACAGGCTGTCAATGAGAGGTAGGAAATGATAGTACTAGCTGGCACTTATGTGGCATTTACCCATATTAGGCACTATGCTAAATGTTAACACATTTAATTCTTACAACAACTGAGGGGGAAGTACCATTATTTCCCTGCTTCACAAATAAGAAAATCCATGTTGATGCAGGGAAGTTAAGTGACTTGCTCAAATCACACAGCTAGTAAGTGGCAGAGCCTAGACTTGAACCTAGGCAGTCTGACTCCAAGGTCCATGCACTGAATTACTATGCAATACTGTGACCTGAACAAGGGACATCTCTGAGTCCCTGCCAGCACCTGGTCATGCTCTCCCACTCCAGGCTGCTCCATGGTTTTCCTGGGGTTTGGAGCCATCTAGAGGTGCTCGTCATCTTGTAGACACTGGGTAGAAAGAAAGACTCCTCTTGCCTAGTTCTGGTAGTTTAAGAACAAGTCCACAAATTCTTTGATTCTTTTTCCTTGACGTGGGGGAGCTTAACACTCCTCTTTGTGAGTATGACCTTCAGGAACTATGACATAAGAAATGTTTGTTTTACGGCCTCCCTGGTGGTGCAGGGGTTAAGTCTACAAGCTATCACCAGCCACTGCTCCCCCGCCAGGGAGCTAACCCACATGGCACAGCAGACTTCTCTTGTCTCACCCCCCCTCAGCAGTGTATTTCAGTAGATCCACCTGTTCTGCTCCCCACTCTGTCTCTGGTGAATCCTCTCACCCGCCTGTACCTCTGGCCTACACCCCAGTTCTTGGACGCATAAATAAATAAAATAAATCTTTTTTAAAAAAGAAATATTTGGGGCCTCCCCGGTGGCGCAGCGGTTGAGCGCTGCGCTGTGGAGCTGTCGACAGCAGCGACGCGAGTTCGACGCCCGGCTGGGGAGAATCCCACATGGTGCGGCAGACCTCTCCTGCCTCGCCCGCTGCTCCCCTCAGCAGTGTATTTCTGATCTGCCTGTTCTGCTCCCTGCTCTGTCTCTGGTGAACTCTCTCGCCGCCCCACACCTCTGGTCTGTACCCCAGCTTGTATGTATAAATAAATAAATCTTAAAAAAAAAAAAAGAAATATTTGTTTAAAGCTGCTAAGTTTAGGGGTACAGTAGTAGACAATTAATACACCTAGGTGGTCTCTATCTGGAATCTCACAAGTGGGACTTCAATTATGAGTCTGTTAAACCACTGTGCTCCATGGCCCTCCCCAACTCTGAGATAAATAACAACTGGCTAATGCTGATTTGCTGGCTCAGATAATGGCTAGAGGATACCTCCAATCTGGTTAAGTGATGGCATTCAGGGATTGGTATGTGGTCAGTCATTCTGAACCCATCCAGGCCAGGTATGGCCACTTTGACAGAGTCATATGATTTTATAGCTTTCTTATATGGCAGCTTCCAGAAAAACCACCCCTTGCCTTAGCTGACAGCAAAGGGGCAGAACTGTCATGGGGATGAGGGCTTGAAGTGGATTGGGCTCTGACTGGGGTAGGGCCTGACATTCTCTCCACATATGGTTGTGGCCATAGACACCCCGCCCCCCCCCCCATCCAGCTTCTCTCAGAGTCCCCATCCCCAACTGGCCATTGACCCAGACTCAGAAGTTAAGCACAGAGTGTCTGTACATTCAGTGCCTTCGGTGTCCCAGTGTGCAGGTGTGTGTGTGAGGACATGAGGCAGGGGATATTCATGTGCAGAAGTGCATGCTGGTGATCATGCATTTGTGCATATGTGCATTTGACTTGTGGGCTTCCGGGTGGGAAGGAGTACACATACAGCTCTATTTCTGTAGGTACCTGGGATAGTGGATACAAATAGACGACTGTATCTATCTGATGGCTTTATTGGTGTGGAGCCTATGCACTTTAGCCGGTGTGTCTGTTTTCTGCAGTTAGGATGTGTGTCTGTGTGGCTGGCTTTCCATGGGTAGGTGGCGAGGCTAAGAGAGCCTGGGCTGTGGTCCTCGAAGGGTTAAGGGAAACAGGCACCACCATAACTCTTAATCATAGCTTTGCAAGCTTAGCCAGTGCCCCTGTTGAAAAATGTTTCAAAAAGCAAAATAAATGATCTTTTAGTTACAGAAGTATTGATTTTGCCCACATCTAGTAATAAAGAGCAAGTCACCTGTAGCTAAAACTCTTGTAAAATATATTTTATACTCTAATAGTCTGCAGATAGAGTCACCCGCTGAGCACAGATGACAAATCTCCCCAGCGCGGCCTGCGCCCCCCATATTTCACATCAGGGACGCAGTGGTGGCGCAGCAGCAACAGAGCTGGGCCTCCCCGCGGGTGAAGACAGGGTCTGGTTGGCCAGAGGAAAAGAAAAAAGCCAGGTTCCTGGCACAGGGTCCTTTTCCCTGCCCACACTTGCCCCCTGCACCTACCAGATGGTGGTGGTGGAGGTTCAAGACCTCCTGCCCTGCAGATAGCGCTCTGTCTCTTCTTCCAGATCCCGCAGAAGTGCTCCCCCAGGCTCTCAGCGCAACCATCTCTCTGCCATCCAGCTTCAGAGGCTGACAGTTTGGGAATGTTGAGGCTGAATCTAAGGAAAGAATGAACAAGGGGCTGAAGGCACCTCCCTGGCTGGAAGCCTAGTTACCCTACATGTGCAGAG
Organism: Scalopus aquaticus; assembly: GCA_004024925.1. Classification (NCBI taxonomy): domain Eukaryota; kingdom Metazoa; phylum Chordata; class Mammalia; order Eulipotyphla; family Talpidae; genus Scalopus; species Scalopus aquaticus. The sequence continues at coordinate 75,292 of PVIJ01008204.1, forward strand.
ACAGGCTCACACGCGTGCCACGTGCTGGTCCCTGCCAGACCTGCATGGACACCCAAAGGGACACAATTTAGCCCTAAAGCACACATATGCAGAGTAAGAATTCCCACATATATTCAGAGGGATACACTTGACACCGCCACTTGTGCACACACACACATACACAACAGGGCTGTATGCTTGCACCCAGATACACATCCAGGAACACACGTAGTGCACATCCAGTCCCTTTGCAGACCTGGTTGTATCTAAAGAATCAAGCCGTATCCATTCTACCCAGAGAATTCTTTCCAGAAATAGACTTCTGTCTGAAATGACCAAATAGTTACTTTGCTTTTGGGGATCTGAATGTATGACACTCTCTTCTTCACAGTAGTAATTACACACACACAGACACACACACACACACACACACACACACACACACACACCCCAAAATGCTGTTTGGATGGATCTGACATTTCCTGCTGGCATTCACCGGCTCCTTCAGAGAAAGTCCACCAAACTCACCATGTTCCTGGCCACCACAGTGCCCTTGGAGTGTCCTCCAACTCCTGTGGCCACCAAACTGGCTTTGCCATGCCCAGTCCTCTCCCAGTAAGGTTACCCAGGGGCAAAAGTGGTTAGGGGAACTTCAGGTGGTGCAAAGGAACTGTAAGAGAAGCCCCTCCCTCCAAATCTAGGAATAAACTAGGGTTTGCAGTCCTGATGGCAAAGGGTGGCAAGGGGAGGGGAGGGTGGAGAATAAAAGTGGGGAACCTGCTGGGAATAAGGATGTGAGGGGGTAACTTGGTAGTATTAGGGGGAAAGTCCAAGAGGTGATGAGACCGGTCAGGAATATATGGCGGACTTGGCAAGGGGAGAAGGACTGTAGCCAGTTGGAGGGAGGGGCAGAAAAGGCAGTAGCCCCAGCTAGGGGAGGTTGGAATCGAGGTGCAGCCAACAAGGGTGTGTGTGT
>PVIJ01008205.1:0-76138 GCA_004024925.1 Scalopus aquaticus
TTTTTTTTTTTTTTTTTTTGAGTGATTGATCAGTTGTGATATGAAATAAAATGTATCAGAGAATTCTTGCTGTCATCTATTGTCTCTTTGCCCCTGATAAAGAAACATTAAAAAATTAATAAATAAAAAATAAATAACCACAAGCCAGGAAAACTTTCCCAGCCTTTTGACAAGATGTATGTGGATATTTGACACGATATAAGGCAGTTTGTTTTTTTCCCCCAGAAAGAACTGACTTAGCTGGCAGAGGACCCTTTGCTTCGCTTGCTACTTCTCACCTACTTCCTGGAATGCTGATGTGCTGAATGTTGTTCAGGCAGCCATCTTGAATCATGCAGCAGTCTTGTAGATATGCTGATGATTACACAGCCAAAAATGGAAGGAACCCTGTCTCTGACAAAGCCATAAAGCTTCTGTGCAAACACTAGATTGCTTATTCTCAGACCTCAATTATGAAATAAACCCTTGACTCTTCTTTTTGCTTTTCTCCTTGGGCAGTTGAACCTATTCACAAATGATCCAGAGTACAATGCAAGAAGAAGTCAAGTGTCAAAATGCTGGAAAAGTACACATGACAGTGGAACCCAATTGACCATATCAGAACAGAGCCACACTGTGGCCAAGATTCCATGCCATGGTGAACAGATAATCTGGGCAGGTCCAGGAAATGAGCCACTGCCCATGGAATAATCTGGACTCAGAGGTGCAGAGAAGACCATGAAAAGAAGCAAGAGAAACATGTTGGTTCTGGCCATTTAGAAGAATTTCATATGAATATTAGTAGGAGTCCTGTGATCCATTTTCAGACAGGCAGTTCTACCATTAGGGCACAATTTAACCTGCTTTAAAATCCTTGATATTCTGGGCCTCCCTGGTGGCGCAGCGGTTAAGCACTGCACTGTCAAGCAGTCGGCAGCTGCAAAGTGAGTTCTACGCCCTGCTGGGGAGATTCCCACATGGCAAAGCAGACCTCTCCTGCCCCGCCCGCTGCTCCCCTCAGCAGTGTTTTTCCGTAGCTCTGCCTGTTCAGCTCCTCACTCTGTCTCTGGTGAACCCTCTCGCCGCCCCACGCCTCTGGCCTGTACCCCAGCTTGTATGCATAAATAAATAAATAAATCTTAAAAAAAAAACCTTGATATTCTGAATTGAATATCTGAACCTCTACATGTTAAATTAAAAAAAAGAAAAAACATTTTTTTCCTTAAAGCAATGATATGCATAGTGAATAAAAACATTACGTTCTATGAATAACAGCAGTACCATACACTGCAGACAGTGTAAATAAATGAAAATGTGTGTGTGCACTTGTGCAGTGTGTTTCGTATTCAAGGTGATGTCAAAGCATTAAGGAACACTAAGAATGGTCTGAAAATAGAAATGGAAAATGAACAAAACCTCCCTGGATGAGGCAAATGCAGAGGCAGGAATAAGGTTGCTCATTTACAGATTCGAAGCTGAGGCGTGGAGTGTAGATGCAGGAAGAAATTCAAGGAGAGGAACAGTCAAGAGAATGGTGAGCTGAAAGCATGACGTTGGCAAGGGTTGTGTGGGTGTAATGGTTTTTCTTTACTAAGCAAGTTAGAAGGTCTTTCAAAATGTAACATCCCTTCTTTCAAGATCATCTTTCCAGTGACAGGGGAATAATAGCTGAAGAAAGCTGGACTGCCTCTTCATCTGCCCTTCCCTTATGCAGCTGCGTGTGTGCGTGCGTGTGAGCAAGATTTTGTGCACGCCTGGTTGAAGGCGCTAGCACGGCACAGAGGGGCTGACACATTGCCTTTGTTCTCAGAGGGCAGGTTTTTGTATCCTCCAGAACCCAAATAGTCCAGAAAGCTACACCTCCTGATTTATGTTCTGCACCTTTATCATAACCCTTAGAAGATGAACCAGTGGCAGCAATGTGTTCTTTTCTAAAATAAAAAGAAGATACACATTTTGGTTTCTTTATCAGAATTCCTCAACACTGTCCTCCTAAAGCTGTAACCATTAAGCATTTATCAACTAAAGAAAAGACAGAAGCAAAACTAAAGGAATCTGGGCCTCCCTGGTGGCGCAGCGGTTAAGCGCTGCGCTGTGGAGCTTTCAGCAGCGGCGACGCGAGTTCGACGCCAGGCCGGGGAGAATCCCACATGGTGCAGCAGAACTCTCCTGCCTTGCCCGCTGCTCCCCTCAGCAGTGTGTTTCCATCTATCTGCCTGTTCTGCTCCCCACTCTATCTCTGGTGAACCCTCTCGCCACCCAACGCCTCTGGCCTATACCCCAGCTTGTATGTATAAATAAATAAATCTTTAAAAAAAAAAGAAAATTTTCTGAAGCTAACTGAATATCTAAAACTGGCTACTAAATATGGTAGCTGGAGAGGGGAAGTGGAGAGAGAGTGTGGGAGAGTGAGAACAAAGGAAAAACAGAAAAAACTCTCAGATTTGCCACATGGAACACACCTGTTAAATTCAGTGTCAGCTTAAAAGGAAAGGAAAAGCCTAGCCATTCACTCAATAGTCTGGTACATGCTTGACACAGTTGGACTTTTAGACAACTGAAAAATCATGGAAGAAAAAAGAAATCACAGAAATGTAATAATTTAAAATGTGAGTTCCAAATTATTGATAGAGTGCAAAGGTGGAAATGAATTTATAGAATTTTAATCTGAAAAAGTGGAACATTTAATTGATACAATTTGTGTGGGCGCGTGATCATATAACTGTCTGAATTATAATCATAATATACAGAAACTCTAAAAGTAGAATGGAGGACTATGATCCCTGATGTTTCTAACATTTCTGGGTCTATAGAAGTTGAGCAGAGGAAAAAAGTTCAATAGTAATCCATAGTTAAAACTTCCTTAGGAGATAAAAATTATTACTCTGGGCCATAAAAGCTAGGGTTTGGATAATAGAAGAGATTTAGCTATGGAAATGCAGGAAGCCGTCATATTTTTCCCTTATGGTAAATTTTGCTTTTTACTGAAATGATGGAAGAGAGACAGGATTCAGGAAACCTAAAGCCATATAATTGCAGTAAATTATTAACTATGCACCAGAACCAGTCTCATAAATTAATTAAAACATTCACATACATCTTATTATGAGAACCCACTTTTGCTCCTAACAGAGACCATTTATTATTTTTCTAACTACAAGAATAAAAAAGCTTGAAATTACATTTAAAGGATTTTCACCTTCATAAAATATATCACTTGGTAGACTCAATGGTAAATTGGAGAAAATTTCACCTAATATAAAATCACTGGCTAATATTCTTATTCTGTATTTCTTAATAAAACCAGGGACTATAGTCTATAGTCCAACAGCCTCTTCCTCCAGAGCTCTCTGGCTAAAACAATAAGTTACCTGACTCCTTTCAAATGATTTGTTCTGTTTGAATTATCACCCTCTAAATCCCCAAAACTACACATAAATAGTAAATGACAACCAGGCGTTGAGAGGGATAAAATCACGCTTGCATCTGCTCCTGTATTTTCACATCGTTATTAGCTACCTATGGAATCTGGCCAGGGCAAGGGGCAAAGGTGCTAGCTACATCACCGATGTGCCTTTCCTAACAAAGATGAGAATTTTATGAGCGAGCGCTGTGCTCCCCTTGCACCCCAAAGTACACATGATTTAGAGGTCTGTGTGACATCAGCAAGATCATCATTCTACCCTGCTGGAGGCAGAGAACTTCACAGCTGGGTATGAACCCAGATACTCAAGCTCGAGGGAGAGAAACCCCTGAAAAAACCTTGAAGGACCATCTCACTGCAAAGACAAAGAGAAAATATCAGTGCAGGAAATGATGCAGCCAGATGAGCTGCAAATTTTCTGATTGGATCCGATCTTGCAGGACTGGGCATCTCCCAAGTCACCACCTAACCTGGCCCACTTCCAAGATGGCGTCTGTGAGAACAGCAGCTGTGACTGACCACCCAGCCCCAGTTTGCATGGCCTCAGGGTGGAAGTCACCCCGTGAAAGTGATCTGACAGAGGATTAGCTGCTTGGAAAGGACTCCTCGTGTGCTGGCTCCCTCCCTCACCAAGAGCCAGAAAACAATCACTCTTATCTCTGAACACCAGGGAGAGAAGTTGGGATGACTTTTGTGTTACTCTGAAAAGGTTGAGGGCTCCAGCAGAGATTTCAATATGGAGTGCTGAGTGGAGTTTGGAGAGTTTTCCCTATGAGGACATGGAGATTCTGTTACTTAATCTTTACTCTCTCTGCTTGATGGGGTTCAGATGTTGAGGTTCGGTGAGTACTTGGGACCTTCTGAGAAAGATTTCAGCAAAGTTTCCCCTTCAGTGGCAGGGCAAGTTTATTAAGAAAAAGTCTGCATTTTAAAGGTTTATTAGGCAGAAGGGATGCCTGCATAGACACAGGCAGGTAAGGAGCTGCATTTGAAAGGAGCAGGTTTAAGAAAGAGACATCTGCATTGATGCAGGTGGGCAGCCTTAAGAAATAAGATAAGGTGTGTATTTTGCCAGAGCAAATGGTGTTCTTTTACAGTGTTCTTCAGGGAAAATTCCTTTGTGAAATTATATATCATTGGGGTCAGGTTGAGTTGGTTTTCTTTAACGGATAATCCTGCCTAAACACACCTCAAATTCCTGCAAAATTCTGTAGCCAGTTTACCAACTGGTTATCTCACCTGGTCTCCTGTTGTCCCTTCAAGAACATTCATCCTAAATGTTCTAAGCTTCCATCATGCTCATTGCTTTCCCTTCCTTGACTTAACGCTAAGCCAACCTCTCACTTTATCTGAAGGTGAGAGGGAAATGAAAAGGTTGTCACTTTCTCTGCATTCTTGCCTAGAACACCTGAATATCCATGCGGTCCCTAGCCCCTCTGTGTTAGCAAGCATGTAAATTCAGACTGTCCATGATCTGAAGGGTGTTACAGTCTAGCAAGGCAAAGGCAGCATGTACATGAGCAACTCTAAGACAGTGCAGAATGTGTAAGTACATGAGAAAGATTTGTCTGCAAAATGCCGTTATAATATAGAAGCTGCTAAAGTTGTGTCATCTTGGGGCTGAGGGAGCATGCCAAAAAAAAAAAAAGAGAAAGAAAGAAGACGACTGGGAAAGAAACAAGTAGCATTTGAGCCAGGTCAGTGGTTTTGCAACCCTGTTAAGTGTTAAAAGCTGTGAAAAGATGCTAAAACCTAGACCCCAGCCTCTGATTCAACTGGGTCATTATGCGTAAAATCACTAGTTATAAGTGTGAATTGTAACTATTGTAATTTTTCATGTTCAAATAAGATGAAAATATTTCTTCTGAAAAAAAGTATGGCATTTCAATATTTTTGGCTACTACAAATCAAAAGAATCTGTTTTATTCCTTGACAACTGCTGAAATTGGCTATACAACCACATAAATAAAATGGGGGGTGGGGTAATGGAAAAATAAAAAATAAATGAGACTGCTGCATTTTGATAAAATCATTTTCAGATATTAAAGAAAGTGTTTATTTGGTTAAAAAAAATACAGCTCCCATTCTTTCAGAAATAGAAATCCCAATAACAAATCAAAGCAAATACATTGCTTAAGGCAAACAGTCACATACACATATTTGTATACATACATGTAGACACAGATACATCTATGAGTATATAGACATATGAATTTTAGTTAAGTTTATGTGAATGTTTTTTTAAAAAGATATCAACTAATTTTATATAAACAAATGGCTTTAAAGCATGTTTACTAAAACATTTAATTTAGATATTTTGATTTTTTTTTATAGTTGAGATGGCAATGCCTCTTTGAGACATCAATGCCATTGCAATTTAAGCTAAGTCATTCCTTTAATTTTGAGCATCCACATATTTTTACAAATAAAAAGTAACATGACAGAATAAACATGAGACATTTAAGTGTTCTTAAAGTCAAGTAATTTGAGGGGTCTCCCTGGTGGCACAGAGGTTAAGCGCTACTCTGTGGAGCTGTCGGCAGCGGCGACGCGAGTTCAAGGCCTGGCCAGGGAGATTCCCACAAGGCACAGCAGACCTCTTCTGCCTCGCCCGCTGCTCCCCTCAGCAGTGTATTTCCGTCTATCTGCCTGTTCTGCTCCCCACTCTGTCTCTGGTGAACCCTCTCACCGCCCCACGCCTCTAGTCTGTACCCCAGCTTGTATGCATAAATAAGTAAATCTTAAAAAAAAAAAAGTCAAGTAATTTGAGCTATCATGTACTTAAAAGGGTTAGCAAATAAAAGACAAATAGGGTCAATAATGTGTCTCTGGGCAGTTTTCTGACACCTTCTGTTAATTCCTCAGCCGAAGCTCTGTAGATATTCCCTCACTGTCTTATTTAGAGGCATTTTAATCTTTCTGACCTGTCTTTCCTTGTTTGAGGACAACCAGGGAGTAGAAATTGTTTTTATTGTTCTGCAAAAAGAAATCTCTGTCCCAGAAGACCTCTACTCTGCAAACCACATCATTTTCTGATCCAATCACATCTGACAGGGTGTGTGGCGCAGGAGAGCATCTACACAAGCGGCTGGCATCGCCCTAATCCCAGTCACTGGGGCCCGTGGTGACGGAATCATGCTGCTACTAATCAGTTTCACACCAGGGAGAAGCACATGGTGGAAACATGCAGATCAGGAACAGACCAAAGTCTCTTGGAAATGTTTAAAAAACAGAGCTTTCCAGCATCACCTTTCTGTGCCAAAAAAGCAAAAACATATGCGCTCGCTCTCTCTCTCTCTCTCTCTCTCTCTCTCTCTCTCTCTCTCTCTCTCTCTCTCTCTTTTATTTTAAAGTGGAGAAATTAGCTCCTGTTACACTCTTGTCTTCTCAGAGATCAGTGTCACTGAGTAATGGTGTTGAGTTTTGCCATTTCTAAGGAGAATTCAGAGAGGAGAGCAACATCAGTCTATTGCTTATTACCAAGGCATCTCAGATTTCTTTCCTTCTTAAAAATACAGCTTTAGAGTTAAAATCAGCTCTCTGAATTATTGCAATTACTGACCTAAACTTAAGTTGCTATTTTCAGCTCCTAATAAAGAGATACAAGAAAGAGGTGAAATCTTATATCTCACAGCCAAGATTGAAAGCTGGATCTGCAGAATTCTAGGCTAAATTGGTATCAATTTTGTATAACATGAAGAATGCAGGTCTTGGTTAGCTTCATTTACATGGATAAACATTAAGATCTCCCAAACCATTAGTCAAAATCAAACTGTAGTACTTGATCTGATTTAATATTAATATTAATTGATAAAATGAGAAGTCTGCAGACATAAGCTTCAGTATTTTTCAGGTGACTTTTTGGCAAAAATGAGGGTAGTTCATCAGATTCACTTCTGTGCATTTGTGTATAATCATCTGAAGATTCATTTTTCAGGGTATGGGATGGTGAACACTGAAGTTAATGCCAAGACACCTCCACAACACAAGACAAAAAAGACTGAAATAAGCGTGAGCAGTTATTTTCACCCAGATGCAGAAGTAAGATAGGAAATGTGTGCACCAGTATCGTGAAATCAAACTCATCTAAATGTCTCACTTAAAAAAGTAATGATATAATAGGCACATCTCAACTGTGGGGTTTGATTTTCTTTTTTTTTTTTAAGATTTATTTATGCATACAAGCTGGGATGCAGGCCAGAGGCATGGGGCGGCAAGAGGGCTCACCAGAGACAGAGTGGGGAGCAGACAGGCAGATTGACGGAAATACACTGCTGAGGGGAGCAGCGGGCGAGGCAGGAGAGGTCTGCCGTGCCATATGGGAATCTCCCTGCCGGGCATCGAACTTGCATCGCCGCTGCTGACAGCTCCACAACGCAGCACGTAACCACTGTGCCACCAGGGAGACCCTGGGGTTTGATTTTCTTGGACAGTCTCCATCAAATAAATCAACAACAGTTTAATTTTCCAAACTAGGAAGGAATAACCAGAGTGCATTAGAGTGCTTACAGTGGTCTGATTAAGAAATAGCTTCATCTATTTGTCAGGGAATCACCAAGGACTTAACTGCAGGAACTAACAAGGAGAGATCAGTTACAGTCTATGCATGTGAACATACACTTGACCGGACACTACAACTGACAGCAAGATTTTTGTAGGAGGTAATAGGCATGTGTGGAAACATAACTGCCTTTCTTCTTTCTGGAATTTTGCCTGAAGTTACACTCAAGATTTATGTCATGAAAACTATCTGGACTATTTTTTTTTATTTCACTTTCATCTTATTTATTATTTTTAATATATATTTTTATTTATGTCTTCTACATCGTTGTGTATTCCCCATAAAATTCTCACCACCAATTCACCTGTGAACATCACCATAGTCCCTTGTGCTCTTCTCTCCCCTTTTCTCCCCCCGCTCCACCTTGCAGAATATCTCTTATTTATGGTTGCCTGCTGGTTTTGTTGGGTTTTATTATCATTATTATTAATTATCATTATTGTTGTTATTTTTTCCCTGATCCCTTGTTTGGTTCACTTATATTTCTCCTATAAGTAAAACCATTTGGTATTTTTCCTTTTCCTTCTGGCTTATTTCGCTGAGCACGATACCTTCTAGCTCCATCCATGGACTATTTTGAGAATCAAACCAGTAAAATTAGAAAAATATCTTCTTTCCTGACACCTCCAGAAATTAATCGCCCCCAATCAGAACACAGGAGAGCATGTCCCACGAGCCCCTGCTTCTCTTCTTGTACCCCCTATACCCTGACCACTATGGCGATACAAATCACAGCCCTTTTTCCCATTGTATTTCCAGAATCTCCAGCATCAGGCACCCTTCATTCCAGAGACTTGCCTCCCCCTCTAATCAATGGAGCGACTTCCAAGTCCATCTCTTTCTGCTCTACTGTGGGTGAGTCTTTGGTGCTAAAGACAAAAGATGTTGAGTAAGAAATGTTTTTCCTGGACATCGGGAAAGTCTTTTGTAGGTTTCATGGGAGAGTCTTAATTGGCTACTGCTAGATAAATAATCTAATACAGAAATAGTAGTAACCTCTGGTCTTAATAATCCTTGAAATTGAATTTAAATGGACCATCCATTACTTTGTTTTGTTTCATAACAATTTAAAAAAGTGAATCCATGAGACCAAAAATTATCTTCACTTTAATTGCTCAAGCAATTACTTTAACTAAAAATTGAAGTATATCCTAAATGCCATAAAAAAACAAAAGTTAAGACAATTCATTCATGAATAATAATACTGTACCACCAAATTGAAAACCGTGTTTTCTACTTCTTACAAAAGCATTCCATTCTAACTATTTCATAAGTGCACAAGATGCGCCTGCTATTACTATGTGCCAGGATCTCCATAGGTACAAGGAAGTAAGATTTGTTTGAGGACTGGTGTTGATTTATTTGCAGAAATATGAATGCCCATATCTAAGGAATTCATTTTATTCAGTGAATGTGCCATGTCATGAAAAGCCATGTCAGCAGATAGAATTTTAAAATGGAATTATAGTTCTGGCTTATCTTTCTTAAAAGAGGGGTTGGGAAGGGGAGGGATTTGCATCATGAAATAAGTGACTGGAAGTTATTCCCCTGTGGCCTTCACGCCCACAAGCTAACCGTGTATCCCATAAACACCATGCCAAGTCTAGGGTAGCTAAATAGCGATATACAGGCCCCTTGAACCGTTTTTATTTTAATTTATCTTATTATAGAAGAGTTAGGTCATCTTCAGCTACTTGCTGGGGGGTTTCCAATAAATTTTCTGTACATATATTAAATAAACTTCACTCCATATTGTGTTCCAGTCAGTTTGAATAGGAAAAATGTTGTGATTCTAAAGTGTTAAAACACACAATAAGCTCTTGCTTTGGGAATGGTATTTTCAGGGACATTGATCTTAAGTACTGTTAATGGAAATGTTATCTAAATCTCATTCATGTAATGAAAATTTCTCCAGCTGTTAAACCACTGAATCTTCTGTCACTTTGATATAGAGGTTAGACAACAAAATGGATTGCCTTGTCCATCAAAATGTGCTAGGAGAGAATATCCTAGTCACATTTGGGACAGGAATGGCACTGAAATATGGTGCAAAGGTCACAAGGAATTTGAGGAATTCAGGAAAACTCTAATCACTAGTGAAGGGGAGAAAATAAGGACAACTGGATACTAAAGAGTGCTAGAATTTTTAAGAGAAAAATAATAGTGTTGAGCTTTAACTTCAACATGATTCATTGACTATGAGATGATAACCTTCAATGCTTTGGCTTTCTTTCATTCACTATTCAGTTCAAAACACCTAAGAGTCTCTAAATTCAGAAATGGATCTGCCTGGCTTCTAGCATGGATGCCTATGAGCTCTTGTTGATATTGCTTGAATCACAACATCATTGCCCAACTCTTGCTAGCGTTTTGTTCTTAAAGCAGTGAAAAAAAATGTAGGACAGTAGTCTCCTTAACAAAGACTGTGCCTACAGGAAGTTGAAAGCAAAGTTGGGGGGGCCTCCCTGGTGCCTCAGAGGTGAACGTCTCAGTGTTTTCAAGCTATTGGCAGCCACTGCAGCATGAGTAAGATCCCAGGCCAGGGAGCCGACCCACATGGCGCAGCAGATCTCTCCTGTCTCTCTGCTGTTCCCCTCAGCAGTGTATTTCAGTAGATCCGCCTGTTCTGCTCCCCGCTCTGTCTCTGGTGAATCCTCTCACCCCTGTACCTCTGGCCTACACCCCAGTTCTTGTATGCATAAATAAATGAATATTTAAAAAAAGAAAACAAAGTTGGGGAGGATTAGTTTGTCCCTAGTTATTCCAGAAATATGCAATGCCAATTTTCTCACTTTATAAGAGGTTAAGTTATTTTAAAGGAAACCAGTATATAGGTATCTTTTCTGAAGGAATAAGAAGCAGTACACTTAGCTCCCTTCCTTATATAGATAATTAAAATGATATGCTTTACAATTTTGTGTGTGTATATATATGTGTGTGTGTGTATGTATGTGTGTGTATATATACAAATATATATATACACACAAATAGTGTGTGTGTGTGTGTGTGTGTGTATACCCAACTGCTCATAGCCTGCTATTGACTAGAGATCACCAGTAACATAAACAGTGGATTAATTTGTATTCTGTATATATGTTCTATACTGTGTTCTTTCAGTAAAGGAAGCTAGAGAAAAGAAAATTTTATTAAGAAAATCACAAGTGAATCACCATCATAAAGGTCTTTATTCTCATCGTGTTCACGTTGAGTGTGGTGAGGGGGAGGGAGAGAATACAAGAGGAATTCCTGTATACATCAGCCCATGCAATTCAAACCGTGTTGTTCAAAGGTGAAGTGAACAGGAATGGAGCATGTCAGCTGAGTTAGGAACTGCTGCTTTTGCTCCTTCTAGCCACACAGCGCTGCTGGGGAAGCCTGGTCCTCTCCCAAGTCACGGTGAACCAGTGTATCTCCTTCATTTTTCATACCATCCTCACCCACTGTTTTCCAGTGAGTCAAGGTACTTACATTTATTTTCCGGTGATTAGTTCAGTGACATCTGTAGGGCTGTTATCTAGAATGAATATATGTATTTTTAAGAAAAGAGAGCCAAAGTACTGAACAAGGAACACCACGCTTTCCTTCTTCATGTAATACTTAGGAGGATTTGCACTTTGACAATAGCTCGTTTGTAGAAAGAGGGAAGTGAATAAAAATATTGTAGTGTGAGTATGGAAGGAAGGTGGCTTTAAAATACTTCTAACCTTTTTTTTCAGTATTAGAAAACCTAGTACTAGAATGCATTTGTTTTAAATATGAGACATAAAGTAAATTAAATTCAAAACAATAGCAGCGCTATAAGGAAAAGTTGACAATTTATTATTTTTAGAGACTGTGTATGCTATTAAACATAACCAGAAATAACTTTCCTCCACCAAAAGCTGAACCCCCCAGGTACTTGCATTAATCTTGCTCCCTCAGCCCAGACTCCCCCTTCTTCCTCAGTGAGCTTTCCCCTGGGGTCCTTGGTGTGCTTTCCTTCCCTAAGTTCTGAGTTCTTAGGAAAGTAAGTTTGGGGGTCTACTCAACTAGCTTCACAAGATCAGAATTAGTAATTCTTAGACGTCAGGGGGGACATTTGAGCATCTCCGTGACAAATGTGGAGATGCAAAGACAGATGTCCTTAGGAAAGACTCGCTGCCACCTCTGGGCCAGCCAGCAGCTTGCCTCCAGCACTGTCTGCTTGAGGGTTTGTCCCAGGCCATCTTGCCCAAGGTCACACCTGCCTGGAGCGTACCCTACTGGGTGTCTGAACCAAGCTGCAGTAAAAAGGTCAGACCAGTTCCGATGCCCCCTATGGGAAGTGTTTAGTTCAATACTCCCTCTGGGGTTAGAGGAGACTTTGCCAGATGGTGTAGAAGCTTACCTTCTTTATCCAACCAGCCCTTCTTCGTTACTCTCTTTATTACACATATTTGCCCCTAATAATAGCTTGCACCCCAACTTTGTCTTCATTTCTGTGCCAGCTTTGCATCCTTCTGTCCCAGAAATAACATCCTTTGCAAATTGGTCCATCTCTTCTGTAGCACTGTACATATGAGTAGTTGTTGACTGGATATTCCCTTGTCATCTTATAAAGGGTTGTATTTTAACTTCCCTTGGGAAACCTACTAGCTATATCTAAGGGAAGAAATTCAAGTGATTCTCCTCTGATCAAAATAAGTGTTCCAAATGATATGCGATGTCCAATTATGAAGGGAAGTAGCTGCTATAATTCCTTTTAATTCTGCATCATCAGATACACCATTATAGGAAGTTTAGAATAAAGTCACTATAAGTTGATGGGTCATCATAGAAAAGAATGGAAAAACTAAAAATATTTTACCAAAGTGGAAAATATTCCAGACTTCAAGCTCTGTGTTGATAAAAACTAATATTTAATTAGTGCCCACTCTGTGAAAATGCATTGCCCACATTGCTATCTATTTTTAATGCTTATTGAGCTTAAGAAATGTTCTCATGAGTGCTTAGCTAGTAAATGACCCAAATGGACTTAGTACCCGGGTCTGGTAGATTCTGAAGCTCAACTCCGTGACCATTTCTAGCTCAAGTTTCTGGATTTGTTATCCAGTTCCTTCTGCTTCTCTTCACCTCTGGGCTCCTTGAAATCATAGAAACAGCTACAATAAGGAAAGAAGTCAAAAAGAAAAAAAAAAGAGCCTAGATATAAAGAAAACAAGCATACTGCAAAACCCATTCTGTGGGCAACTAACAGAGAATTATTCATATGCTTTAAGCATAAACATACCTTCTGTCTCAGAGTAGAGGTAACTCACTAGAAAATCTTTTATGTATTCTTCTTTTGTCCTGTTCAGGATCTTTTCTTCTCAAATGACCTAAAATACTCTCTTGAACCTTGGAAGGTCCCCTTTCCAATGTTGTCAAACCATTGTCCTTCAGAAATGCCTTCCTCAAAGGCAATGTGTTTGGCTTGAATTAAAGGGTGTCACTGTAGCCAGATGGAAAGCTCAATTTACATTTAATTTTGTTTTCACTGATTTGTCAACTATTCCATTGACAAAGAGAGGTGTGACTTCATGGAGTGAGAAAATGCTATTTTCTGCTCATAGTTATATTAAAAAAAAATCAAACCACAGCATGTTCAAAGTTAGTGTTTGACAAAGCTTTTTAATCATGGGTGCCTGTCTTGTGAGCACCTCCCACCCCCAGTTCTAGCAGTTCATAAAAGGTGAATCCTGTTTGTAATTCATTATGTGACAGTCTGCACAAGGGAAAAAGAAAAAGAAAACCCTTCCTCTGTGTTTTCCCTGGATTGTGGAAAGAGACAGTTCTGTAAAGTGTACTTAAATCCACATAATAGCTTCTCAAGTTCTGTATTCCTTTCCTTCATTTCCCATATTTCCCTAAGTTGAGCAGGTTGGGGCAAATCAAAACTGATTTCAAGGGAAAATGGAAAAATAGCTCTAGTTCAAAAATAAAAAAGCAAGTAATTCTCTAGGCCAAGGAGTAGAATTTGTTATATATCTGAATAGGGTACTTGTCTAACTTACATCTTATTGAGTATACACAGGTCAGAATGGCCCTGAACGTTTTTTGAACTTTGCATACTGCTGCAGATCTTAGAATTTCAGAAAGGATTCTAAAGTTTATTCAGTGTATTATGTATTAGCAAATAAATACAGTTATTGACACATTACTAATAAGGACATTAATACTACTAAAGTTTAAATAACTTGCCTGCATTTTCACAGCTATTAAATGATAGAACAAGGATTTGAACTTTAGTCTCTGGTTTCAAAATCCATACATTTTTCATTATACTATATTGCTCAGTAAAGAAGCTCTTGCCTTTATGTGGCTCATCTGGAACATCTAAGGTTAGAGAAGGAAAGACAAGGGTATATCTAGAGTCTGATCAGAATTTACTCAGAGATGTCACTCCCTAAATAGAATTCCTACAAGAAGATACAGGGTTGATTGTAAATGCCCAGGTTTAAGAAAAATGAATTTAAAGAATGTGGTTGCAGCATTAAAAGTATAGACTCTGCATCATCCTAAATCCCCATGTATAAAACAAAGAGTAATTAGGTTTCAAAGTCACAAATCCATGGCCAAGGTTTACATTGAAACTAGGTTGCAAGGCTATCCATAGGAATCACAAAATTGAATAATAAATCAATTCCTTATAATGGCAGGATACAAAATCAATTTGCAAATATCAGCTGTGTTTCTAAATGCAAACAAGAGAGAAGAGAAAGTAATCAATAAAACAATCCCATTCACTATTACAACAAAATAGAATTAAACACCATGGAGTAAACTTAACAAAGGAAGTAAAGGACCTGTGCAATGAAAACTTTGAAATTATTAAAAGATATAGAAGAAAGCACAGAAAAATATGGAAAAATAGTCTCTGTTCATAGACTGAAAGAATTAACATTATTAAAAAGGCCATCTTATTCAAAGCAATATATAAAATCAATTCAACCCCTAGCAAGGGACCAATAATTTGCTTCCAAAAAATTGAACAAGAGGCCTCCCTGGTGGCACAGCAGTTGAGCGCTGCACTGTGGAGCTGTCGGCAGCATCAGTGCAAGTTCGACGCCCAGCCGGGGAGAATCCCACATGGTGCAGCAGACCTCTCCTGCCTCGCCCACTGCTCCCCTCAGTAGTGTATTTCTGATCTTCCTGTTCTGCTCCCCACTCTGTCTCTGGTGAACCCTCTCGCTGCCCCATGCCTCTGGCCTGTACCCCAGCTTGTATGTATAAATAAATAAATCTAAAAAAAAATTGAACAAACAATACTGAAATTCATTCAGAGCCGCAAAAGATACTAAATAACAAAATAATACGGACAAAAATAAAGGAAGAGTGGTGGTATCACACTCCCAGACTTCAAACTATACTGCAAAGCTGCAGTAATCAGAATGGTATGGTACTGGAACAAAAACAGACACAGAGACCAATGGAATAAAATTGAGAGTCCAGAAATAAACCTGCACATCTTTGGGCAGCTAATCTATGAAAAAGGAGCCAAGAGTCTGCACTAGAGTCTCTTCAACAAATGATGCTGGGGTAACTAGACAGCCACGTGCCAAAAAAATGAAACTAGATTACCTTCTCACACCTCAGAGAAAAATTAACTCAAAATGGATGAAAAACATAGACATTAGACCCAAAACTATGCATTGGGGAAAAAAAACACGTACAGCTCTCCATGACACTGGCTTCAGAGATGTCTTTGGGGATTCACCCAAAACAGTAAGAGAAGCAAAAGCAGATGTAAACATATGGATTACATACAACTAAAAAGCTTCTGGAGAACAAAAGTCACTATGAGTAAAACAAAAAAAGACATGCTACTGAATGGGCAAAAATGTTTGCATATCATACATCTAGCAAAAGGCTGATATCCAAAATATATTAAAAACTCACACAACTTAACTAAAAGGAAAATAACACAATTTAAAAATGGGCAGAAGAACTAAATTAACATTTCTCCAAAGAACAAATGCGGATGATCAGTATTCACATGAAAAAATGTTCATCATCACTTATGATAAGAGAAATACACATCTAAACTACAATGAGGGTCTCCCTGGTGGCACAATGGGTTAAGTCGCAGCACTGTGAAACTATCCAGAGCTACTGCAGAATGAGTTCGATCCTAGCCAGGGAGCTTCCCACATGGCGCAGCAGACCTCTCCTGCCTCGCCCGCTATTCCCCTCAGCAGTATATTTCAGTCCATCTGCCTATTCTGCTCCCCACTCTGTCTCTGGTGAATCCTCTCACCCCCCTACACCTCTGGCCTACACCCCAGTTCTTGTATGCATAAATAAATAAATCTATAAAAACAAAAAACTACAATGAGATACCACCTCACACCTGTGAGAATGACCCAGAAACAAGTGTTGATAAGGACATGGAGAAAAAGGAATCCTTGCACACTATTGGTGGGAATATAAGCTGGTCCAGCCCCTAAGGAAATCAGCATGGAGGTTTCTCAAAATTTTAAAAGTAGATTTGCCATATGCCCCAGCACTTCTAATCCTAAGTATCTATGCAAGAAAGCAAGAACACTAACTCAAAGAAATATGCACTCCTATGTTCACTGCAGCCCTATTTACAATAGCCCAACTGTGGAAACAACCTAACTGCCTGAGAACAGAGGAGTGAAACAGAAAATTGTGGTATATATAAACAATGGAATACTACTCAGCTATAAAAAAGATGAACTTTTGCCATTTGTGACAACATAGATGGAACTGGAGTGGATAACGCTAAGCAAACTATGTCAAGAGAAAGATAAATAAAGAATGGTGTCACTTATATGTGGAATATAGAGAAACAAACAGAGGGTCAGATGAAACCAAAGCAATGTCAAATCCCTGACATCTGACTGCAAAACTGAGGCAACTAGAAGGGGAGGGTGTTGGATGGAACGGGGAAGGAAAACCCAATGGAGCACAGTGGAGGAATATTGGGACTTTGCTGGTGGACATGGTATGAAAACATGCATTTGTGTAGGTTTGAGCCTATAACCCCTAAGATGAAAATAATCTGATAAAACAAAACAAACCAAGAAAACCAAATAAATCCCTGTTCCCCACTTACTGAGACTGACAAGTTCATATCAGAGTCTTAGCTTCTTCCTTAATAAAATGTGAATAAAAAAGGGTTCACCCACCCTTTTGAGTTGTCCTAAGGATGAAAGGTATCAAGAGTTTTACCATAATCACCACTCTGCTGGTATTAATTCACTTCCCTTCTCCATCCACCACCCCATTATTCTCATTTTGCTTTAATATGTATTTACCACCTATTACTGATACTTTTATCTAACTGGGTAATAAGCTCAGATATTGGGATAAATTGCATGCTTCTGCAGGCCTATTCTAAATACCCAGGATGACTCCTACTCATTGCATCTGGTCACAAAGCAGCGACTGGTGTCCTCGCCTCAGTGGCAGATTTCGTACCCACCGTCAAATCCCAGAGCAATTTGTATTAGGCAGGGACTCATAATTCTGGTTAAAATTAACAACAGTGATTAATATTTTGTGGGGCAATAGGTGATAATTAAGTTTTTAATGATGGCATGCCATTTATCATAGTAGCATGTTGCTTTCATTGAGTAGATACTCGATACTTTTTTTAAATGATTGATTATGTAAACTTGACTTTCATAGCCTCTTAGTATTGATGGAAACAATCTGATATAGAAGATGATATGAACAAAATTGGGGGTTAGTTTCATGTGAGAATAGTAGAGGAAAGGAAGTGTGTATGGTGTGAGTCCTAGTCCACACTCTGGGGTCCTGTCATGTAGCCCCTATTTTACTCCCTACAAGAACTGCTGTGTGCTGAGTTCTTGTCTTGTTCCAGACTGGCTGTTTTCAGTTATGAACTTACTCATCCTTGTGTAGTGATGCTGGGAGGGCACCATGTCCTGTCTTACAGATGGAGAAACAGCCTTGCAGAAATGGTCACTAGTAAAATAATTCCACACCGTCTAGTAGACTGGGGAATTGGGAAATCATAGGCAATTTGGTCTGACTCTAAACTCTTAGATGTAGTAAGGTGACCCCTCTGATCCCTTCCAATAGGAACATTCTGTCATTCATGAAATCTCCTCTCCAAATGAATTTTTCATGATCTATGAGCCCAGAAGCCAATTCCAGTGACACTTGTCTTCTCTGGTTTTGTTTATATCCTTTGCCAGTATCCGCATCAGAAAACCTCACTCAGGCTAGTCCTGGGAGAAGAAGGTCTCACCCAAAGCCACAATGTGCCACCGCCAGGGAGGGCCTGGGAATCTGATGAGTATGTTCACTCTCTAACTATAGAACTTTCTCAAGTCCCTTTCTGTCTCTCAAAATCAGGCATTTTTGAACTGGCCTGTAATTTTTATACTGTTTACTGAAGGAGATGAAACATAAAGTATGTTGCAGCAAGACAGAACAACAATTACATTTTAAATTAGTCACAGGCTGATCAGCTCCTGCAACTTCTTGTGATGGAAAAATAACCCAGAGGACACTGTCATGTACCATTAGGATAACAGACTTTGAGCGAGTGACATGTTTACACTGCATGACAGACTGTTTGATTTTCTTCATTATTTTCTGCATGGCCCTTTTGAACTTACCTAGAATTATTCTATCCAGCTTATGAGAAGGCCTCATATTTCTGTCTCCTGCTATCTAATAAAACCCTTATTTTCAGGGGTCAGGTCCTTATTACCACTTGCCTGAACTTTTAAAGTCTCCTGGCTGATAGTCTTCCTTCAAACCTATTTTCTCCCTGATCCATCTAACTCATTACTGCCAAAGTTATCTGCCTGAGGAACAACTCTAACTGTGCCACCTAACTGATGGAAAAACTTACAAAGTTTTTAGGAATAAAGTTTCAGTTACTGGTAGGGTCTTTAAGATAACCTTATCTGGATTCAAACTCCCTTTTCAGCCTTGGTTTCTAGGTGCTATCTTAATGCAAGGTAGACCAAGTTGGCCAAACCTCTGTATTAAAGTCAAACTTGGAGAGTTGCCCCCTGCCCTCTCCTATGCCATTATTTCTGCACATCTGCAAAAGCCAAAGCTCTATGCCTCTCTCAAAGCCTTGATCAGTGTTCCAAAATGGCTGCATAAGGGCCTCCCTGGTGGCTCAAGGGGTTAAGTCTCAGCACTATGAAGTTATCACAGCCACTGCAGCACGAGTTTGATCCCCGGCAAGGGAGCTGACCCACATGGCGCAGCAGACCTCTCCTGTCCCACCCGCTATTCCCCTCAGCAGTGTATTTCAGTAGATCCACCTGCTGCTACCCATTTTGTCTCTGGTGAATCCTCTCATCTCCCCCCACACACACACACACACACATCTGGCCTACACCCCAGCTCTTGTATGCATAAATAAATATTTTTTAAATGGCTGCATATAAAAAAGCTTGGGATTTGCAAAAAAAATGGCAGCCCCGATGCCTTGGCCCAGTACCATATGTGGGAGAGTGCAGTGCTGTGGCCTGCCGGTATATGAGGCACACCGACTTTGATGAATTGGTGCTGAACATCAGCCTAGAAAAGAGGGGAGTGGCCTTGGACCGTAGAAATCCGGCACAAAGTTGAAAAAGAAATCCTTACAAAAAAGAAGGAGAAGAGGGACCGCCATGTTGTCATGACTTCAAAATAGCAGGCGAATTTACTGCCATTGTTATTTCTACCAACAGAATTTCTTGCCTACATCTAAGAAGAAAGAAAAAAAAATATTAAATAAAAATAGTGTGCCATTTTTTTAGAGCATAAAAAAAGAAAAAGAGAATATGGCTCTTTAACCCAGATAACAAAAGTGCTCCAAAATAAGCGTAATGTTCAACCATTTTTAGGTTCAGGGCCCTTGTATAAATGATTTTTCTGAACTTGATTTCAATAACATCTCCCCATTTTCTCAAGTCCTGTAGTCCATTTATAAAAATGGCTTTCTCCAAACATCATTGAAAATATATGAGTCAGAGAAACAAATCCACCTCCGAAACTTTAAGTAGCTCCGGTTGCTTTCCAGGTAAGTTGTGTGGAACAATGTGGAAAGGAACAACGTGTCCTTGGAACCTTTGAGCATTTTTTAGAAGGGAGAGGTGAAATAAGACTGCTGTGAAGCCCCAAGCACACAGCATCCTGAGTCAGACGTGACTTTAATAATGTATTACGAAAACATGGTGTGGGCCTAGGAGGAACAATGGGGGGCATTTTTTAAGTGGGAAAAAAAAAGAAGATTTATAGAGAAGTCACTAAAGAGGAGTTATAGTGAATCATGAGTTTGCTAACCAAAGGTGTTGAGAATATTTTTTCTCTGCTTCGTCAACATACGTTGCCCATTTATCTCCCTTACACGATTCATACATAGTCACAATCACGCTATAAATTCATCACTGTGGATTGTAAAGCGTAAAACAAGGGCAGAAAGCTCGAAAAAGGCATCAGTGATGTATCCTAAGAGGATTGAGAAACATTTGCGCCAGTAACCTGGCACACAGGGACCCAGTTTCCACTATGAAAGTGACCAACCATCAGTTATTGTCGCCGTCGGTCACCTGGAAAAAATGCCATGAACTTGGAATCACTAGGAAAAAACACTTCATGGGGATCAAAATTGCTGGGCCAGAAAACAGTAGCTTCTAAAATGTGCTGGAACCCTCTTGCAAGGCGCTCCCAGGAGACTCCTAAAATGGTCCCAAGAGGACAAAGACCCAGAGAGGCATGGCGGCCGCCAGCTGCCAGCTCGTGACCAGGCAGCACTTCAGAATGGTCAGCATTATAACCTTCAGATGTAGCTCCACACTCTGTGACTTATTTATGTTGCCAAAAAGCGTTGTCTAACAGTCTTATTGCTTAGACAATTTTGTAAGCTCAACAACCACCATTTTAACACTTGGAGTGAGATCCCAGACTCAATTTCAGATTTAATTTTCAAATTAAATAACTTCAAAGCTCATCCCAAACCCCTATGGATTGTGCTTGGGCTGGACAAGTAATCAAAACAGCATCAGACAGGTTAGCAAAGGGAAAAATAATTTAATAACATACATATGGAGAATTCACATGGTTGTCAATTCTGAAGACTAATGAAGCAGAGCAGGGAGATTTATCCTGCACTTTGAGATCTGGAACATCAAAGACAGAGAGAAGGGAACTTCATATGACAGACAAGGAGGGGTGACCTCATCCTCACTCCAAGAGTGAAGGTGGGATTCTTAGAGATTCTAGAACAGGGTATGATCCCCATACTACATTCTTCTAGATCATAAAGGGGAGACCAGTGATGTCTTTCTTCATTTAGGAAAAGGGCATAAGCTTAGGATATATTGACGTCTTCTTTGGTTAGGCAGGGGCAAAACACTTAGGCAAGACCAGAAGCTTCTCTTAGGCTTCAGTGTCGTCACTGCACTCACAGGAAACAATCTGCTTTCTTTAAGTGGTGATCTGGGACCTCTTGGGGCTCACAGGGTTGTGACTGATCTCTAGTTCTCACACCCACATCATAAGAGGCCTACTCTGTGTCTGTTGAGAAAGCCTGTGTAACCCTTTGGGGGGATACTAATTCCACAGCCCCAAAGTATGATCTTGATCCTTGCCAATTGTGATTTATAAGCAATACATATATATGTGGGTGAAGACCAAAAATATTTGGTCTTAGACAGATTTGGTCTTCACCCACAGTTCCTGTCTCACAGCTCCCTCCAGAACCATAGAATGTCCTCAGTGTTGCAATGAAAAAGTGTCTCTTGTTATGTTAATAATGGTGACTTTTGGAAAGCAGCTTAGAAAGGCAACTGATTGGGGAACCAGCATAAAGAGAGAGTGGAACTTTGTCACACCCCATTTCCTGGGAGAAGGTAGGGACTCAAGGTTGAGTTCAATTGCCGATGGCCAATGAATTAATCCATCATACCTGGGTAATAAAGCCTCCATAAAAATCCAAAAGGAGAGGGCTTTAGAGATTGTCCAGGCCAGTGAACACATGGAGATTAGGGAGGAAAGGCACACCTGGAGAGGGCAAGTAAGCGCCACACCTTTTCCCCATGCCTTGCCCAGCGCATCTCTTCCATCGGACTATTGATGTGTATCCTCTGTAGTCAACTAGCCATCTTGTGAGTGGAAGGTTTTCCTGAGTTCTGTTGTTGTTCTAGCAAATTAATCCAACATCAGGAGGGTGTCCTAGGAACCTCTGATTTATAGCCAGTGAGTCAGGAGCACAGATAATAATCTCAGCTTGCAAAAGGCACCTGAAGTCTAAGGAGGGGCTGGTGGGAACCTCCTTTCTGTAGCTGGTTAGTCAGAAGTCCGTTGGCAGCCTGGGCCTATAGCCAGCAGCTGAGGAGCAAGGCGATCTCAGTGTACTGAGCTGTTACCTCTGGGATCTTGCTGTCTTCAGGTAGATTGTGTCAGAATTGAACTGAATTCTCAGCACCAGCAGGGACCCAGCTGGACACCCTGCTGGTATCAGAAAATTGTGTTTTGGTCTGTGGAGGCCTAACCACGCACACCCCTGCTAGGAACTGGGCTCAGGATACAACAAATACAGCCCTTTGTCTTTATTCTAGGCAGAGATGAAATAGGCTTCGCTCAAATTTTAAATGGAAAGAAGTAACAAAAGAGAATCAAATTCAACACCCAGATAGGATGTCAGCCGTCAAAGTCAATCATTCATTGCATGTCTTAGAAAGTCCTTATGTTGTCTCTTTTTCTGTGGTCATACTCTCTCTCTTTCCTACTGTCTCCAATCTCTCAATAAGTCTGCTTCATCTCCCCTGCCAATCAATTTTAAGAACACCCCAAAAAATCAGTTTCTAGGTCTCAGTTAAAATCAACTAAATAATCGAGTAAATAATCATGACATCCAGAAAAAACAGTAATTTTACATTCATTTTCACAAAAGTTTTCTTACTGCTTTGTCCAGGACTTTTTTCTTTTTCATTCTTTTACCAAAGGCCCATTTGTATATTTTCTCAAAATCAAAATCTCTAAAGAAAAGGGAATTCAAGTTTTTAAGTGTCAGGAGACGAAGCAGCATCGCCTTTAGTAACAGATTTCATCCAACTATTTCAGGATGAGTTCAGGGACGAGGCAGAGGTCTGATGAAGGAAACTGCTGCCCTCATCATCAGAGTTTTCTGAGTCAGGTAGAGTGATTTGGGGAGAGAAAGGGAAAAAAAAATGTATGTCCTCTTTTCTACAGCATGTCTTCCAGAGTATTATGGCTAATTTGTGTGTGTGGATGTGTAGCCCAGCTTTGAAAATAAGCCTTACTGTGGACATTTATTCCTTTATTCAGTACACTTATTGTACATCTCTTTTATGTCAAACACCATGCTTAGCAGGATATGGTAAGCACAGTTAGAGAAAAAGGCAGGGGACATATTTTACATGATCTTGTAGATGATCTAGCACTGATACATGCTACAACATTGGTGAACCTCAACATTATACTGACTAAAAGAAACTCTTTACAAAAGACCACCTTATATGATTCCATTAGTATGAGATGGTGAAAATAGGTAAAGTTCCAGAGACAGAATGAAAATTAATCATTACCAGTGATTAGAAAATAGATGTGGAATAGGTTAGTGAATATAGAGTTTCTTTGGGCGTGGTGAAAGTGTTCTAAATTTAAGTATCATGGATAACGGAATAACTCTGTAAATATACTAAGCACCACAGAATTGTATATTTTAAAAGGATGAATTTTATCACAGAGGGGTTATATCTCAATAAATTTGTTATCTTAAAAAGCATTCATAATGGTTTTTCTAAGAATTGTTTTTTTTTTTATTTATGCATACAAAAACTGGGCTGTAAGCCAGAAGTGTAGGGAGGGGGCGGTGAGAGGATTCACCAGGGACAGGATTCATAGCAGAGCAGACAGATTGACTGAAATACACTGCTGAGGGGAGCAGCGGGCGAGGCAGGAGAGGTCTGCTGCGCCATGTGGGTCAGCTCTCTGGCCGGGGATCGAACTCATGCTGCAGTGAACTGGTGATAGCTTAATAGTACCGAGACTCAACCACTTGCGCCACCAGGGAGGCCCCATAATGGTTTTTAATAAAAGAATGTACATGTAAATTAAATATATGTCTGATCTACTCAAAATTTTTTAAAAATGGAGCATTAAAAAAAAAAAACCTTCCCACTCTCTGTAAAGAAAAACTCATTTCAGTTAATATCATACCTCTGTGTTTTATCCTTTAAAATAAAAGACATAGAGCAGTTCATATGGAGTAAAAAAGAAAATGAAAATATTCTGCTTAATAATGAAAAGGAAAATAGGTGACAGGCTAGTGCGATATCAAAATGGACCATCAACCCTTTTTTTAACGCATAAAGCTGCAGGAAATCTAGCAAGGACCATTAGCCATTTCAGAAAAGATTGGTAATGTGTAGCAGAATATAACCAGGCCTGTATCCTTGAAAATGTATCATAATCCACACTTGTTTAGCAGGTGAGACACCATCTGTACATCGCTAATGTGTCATTAACTGTCGGGCCGTAATAAATTACACAATTAAACAGTTTTGTCCAATGTATTTTTGCTAAAAATGATCTCCACTGATGAGGCCTAAAGATGCTACAGGATTGATTTTGGCAGTCGTTCTCAATGTTGATGAGCCCAGAACTACTCCCACCTCCGCACTATGGGTAGGATGGGGTGAGGAAAACAAGAACCGAGGCCAGGTCATCCCTGCTAACCTGAGAACAAGCAGGAGATTCCACAGCCCCAGAATCAGACTCCCCAATTACCCTCTATCTACCCAACCTAGCATGAGACCTATGTTCCAGCGCTGGAAGGAGAAAAACAATAGTGTTAACCACTTACACGCACTGAATCTAATGTTGCCCTTACTGGATTTATAACAAATATGGTAAAACCTGGATTTTGACCCAGTTGTATCAGCATTTCTGCCTCTGACCCACGGTGCTTATTTCTAAGCAGATGGGTGAGAGGAGGTCTCACTTAGCATCTTGGCATTGCTGAAGCAACATCTTTGAGTTCTCACTGACATCCTTGCAGATAGAACTTTTCCCACCTAGTCCTGAGCATCTAAAAACTGGGCCTCCCTATTGGTGCAGGGGTTAAAGTCTTAGCACTGTCAAGTTATTGCCAGCCACTGCAGCATGAGTTCGATCCCCAGCCAGGGAGCTGAACCATATGGCGCAGCAGACCTCTCCTGTCTTGCCTGCTGCTCCCCTCAGCAGTGTATTTTAGTAGATCCGCCTGTTCTGCTCCCCACTCTGTCTCTGGTGAATCCTCTCACCCTCTGCAGCTCTGGCCTACACCCCAGTTCTTGTATACATAAATAAATAAAAATAAATCTTAAAAAAAGAACTCAATAACAAGAAACAATACAATTTTAAAATATAAATAAAATAAAAACCTTTGCCTCTACTACTGATCTCTCTGTCTGTCTCAGGTCTTTGCTCTTGGCACAAGCAATTTATTGTTGCTCAAGGACAACCTCCTCACACCACCCCAAACCTGACCTGGCCAGACCTTCTCTAGTCTTGATATTATGGTCCTCTCAGATCAGCTCAGCTCCATATTACAGTGTTCTCCACACATGCACCACCCATTCCACAATCTCTGCATGTTCCTTCCCCCTCTAAAAAGGTGGCCTGAGGAAACCCACCCGCACCAACTTTCTCTTCCATATTCTTGTTTCTCTCTTTGTGTGTGTATCTGGGAAGCAGTGGAAGGGCAAAGGATTCAGAGAACATAAATGTTTCTCTCTCTTCCCATCCAGCAGAAACCGAGAAGCACATGGTGGTGAGCAGTGTTGTCTCAAACCCTCTCTGCCTAAAATGGCAACCTGTGCTACTATTACAGATCCTCAAGGGTCTTTGACTTTCACCACCAAAAGGGTTCAAGGGAGGACTGTTTATTGTGGGTCACGCAATAGGAGAAAGGCACCAAGTGCCCTTGAACCATACTCTCCACCTGAGCGCAGACGGGGTCCTGGTTTTATGGGATTGCCTGCTAGGGCAGGCGAATGGACTGTACTATACCGGCGCATGCACAGAGTTGCATACGTCTTCATACATCACATCTCATTAGCATCTTGAGTCCCTACCCAAGGCTGTGCATTTTAGTGTGGTCCTGAGACCTGGGTCACTTCTTGGTCAGTATTCTGCCATCTAAGTCTGGGCTGTCATCAGGTCTCTGATGGTTCTGGAACCATTGCCAGAAGACAGGAAGTTTATGCAGGCTGTAGGGTCTTTTTCTCACTGGTATTTGGCTGAAGTCCTGTTAGCCCCGAGAACCCAGTAACAAAGATTAGGCATTAAAGACTAGGTCCAAGGGTCCTGTAACACTGCCTGTTCTATTCTGCAGTAGCTTGTTGCCACAAGTTGGCAAGGAAATTTTCAGAAAGTTATCTTGTATCAGAGCTGTCCATTAATTGATTTCGTTGTAGATTATGCCTGTCCTATCCAAAAGGGCAGAACACATAGGCTCTCTCAAGATGCCAAATGTTGGGAAAAGAGTAACAAGACTAGCAGATAATAGGAACTAAATATTTTGTATTTTAACATAAAATCATGATATGTTCTATTATACCTATCATTGTCTTGCAGTTACTATTATCATCATTATCTTTATTACTTCTTATTCTCATCCATTTCCTTCCCAGCATGGAAACTGCCAGGTTAATCCACAGCGATTCACTGTCAGTTTCCAGAGACATGGTAAGGAAGGACAGGGGAGCTCACTGGCCACCCCCACTCTGTGAGAATCCAGATAGAGATAGGACAGCAAGTCCTACATGGATGGGGAAAAAATAACCCATTGGAGGACTAAGTTAAAATAGTAACACTTGACTTACCCAAAGGTCACATTTTGAAACTAGATAAAATAGAAAAAAATTTCTATATGTGGAAAAAAAGAGTCGACGAATTTTGCTCACAAGAAAATTGAAGTTCACCCCAGAAAAGGGATTTTGGGTTACTCACAATAAAGCTTCTCTTATCAAATAATTTCCTCAAGGTTACAGAGGACAGTGACAGATAGGTCTTTGTGTTCATCTAGGTTCCTCCAGCCTGCAACACTGCAGTTGGACTATGTTAAATGTTTATAAAATGTCCGTGGCTTTGGTTTAATTGAAATGAATTTGAAACTTGGCAAATTACAGTTAAGCATAGAAAAGAGATAGATTATAGAAAACTCGTTAACAGAAGACATTTAGTGCAAAGCCTTTTAATGTTGGAGGAAGCAGATGTTCATAGCTTATACCTAGCATGTCATAGGCCTGTAAAGTAATTCACATCCTCAGCCCTACTTGTGAGTCATCGAGAAAAGACAGAATAACGCCTGAGCTCTGAAGGGCAAGAGTGCATGAGAGAGTTTACAGAGGTTCTTTTGTTGTCATGGGTTTTAAATATACAATGGTAAAATAGAAAGGTTCAATTTCTGCAAGGCATGCTGTAGCTCTATGGAAATTGTATTTATGTGTGACAGTTCATTCTCCGAATATACTAGATAAATGGAATCCAATAGTGTTTATCTAGAAGGTAATGATAACGCAAGTGGGAAATATTTTTTAAAAAACTCTTTTATAAGAACCCTAATGACAACAGGTCCCCATTCCTTGCATAAGTCAACTACTTTAAATAAGCAATATTTTGTCATTTGTTCCTAATGAAGCACAATTCTGGTAGTTACATGTACAGGGAAAAAAAATTCCTTCTCTTTCACTTCATTTGGCAAATAAACTTGGAGCTCTCAGATGCAAAGGAGGAGATGAATTACAAACTTATAATTTTCACAAATTGGAATATATGGATGGTAAATGCCACTGTGAAATACAAAGGATATATCACACATCAGCTATCCAAAAATGTCTTTCAATAATCAATAGATTAATGAACAAAATCAGAAACCAGCCTGGATTTTACTGTAATTCTCTGCGATATACATTAAATGACGAAAAGAACCTGGATGCTTTTCCTGAGATCATTATTATAATTTAGCTCTAGTTGCATATTAATTATTTTCATAAATGTGCATTTGGTGCTGGCCTGTGATGGGCACTGTATGTGGTGCTGCATATAAAACAGTCTCGTGACAGACATGGCCCATGATTACAGGACTTCTAGACTGCCTGACTGTCCCAGGGACATCAATTTGACAAGTGCCTGGAGTCCGAAGTACAGGAGCTATCCCACAGGAAGATTTGGGAGTTTCTTAATAAGTCTCCAATGACTAGAAGTAGGATTCAAATAAAGGGAAATGATCAATCCTGCAAATCAATCCATGGGGCAAGACGCAGGCATCCTCGCAGGCCTCCCAAATTTGCTGATACTATTTCTTCTTGCTGCAGAGTTCGTTCCTCATTTTTACTTGGCAAAGCCAACTCATCCTCCCAGGCTCAAATCAGCTGTCGTGTCTTTCTGAAGCCCTCCCCAGCACCCCGTTACCCAGAATTAATCACATCCTAATCTACCTCCTTATAGTAGACTAGATGTACCTTTATGAAAGCACTTACCAAATTGCAATTATTGGTTTTTTGTTTATATTACATATGAGTTCATAGAAGTTAAAAACAGTGTCGTGTTCACCCCATGTCACCATCCATCAGAGGGTTCCAGCTAATAAAAGATTCTCAATAATACCATATCGAGGGCTTCCCTGGTGGCGCATCAGTTGAGCGCTGCGCTGTGGAGCTGTCAGCAGTGCACGCTGCGAGTTCGACCCCCGGCCGGGGAGAATCCCACATGGTGCGGCAGACCTCTCCTGCCTCGCCCGCTGCTCCCCTCAGCGGTGTATTTCTGATCTGCCCTTTCTGCTCCCCGCTCTGTCTCTGGTGAAGCCTCTCGCCGCCCCACGCCTCTGGCCTGTACCCCAGCTTGCATGTATCTTTACATACATTCATACAATAAATCTTTAAAAAAAATAGTAACAATAATACTGAATCGCGTTCTAAGAATGCTTCCCACCAGGGAGCAGAGCAAGCTGCCTACCTAAGTCAGTTCAAGTTCTTTGCCCAGGTGCCCAATGTCATCAGCTTCACATTGTTGTCAGAGGATTGAACAGAGCCCTGAATGATACACTCGTCAACAGGCAGGAAGGGCTAGCACAGGGCTGTTTTGCCCTTGACCTACCCATAGAAGTAAGACCCATTGAAAACCTCCGCATATGACAGATGTGATTCTGAACACAGGGAAGAGCTATTCAGCAGACTCTGTGGGCTCAGTGAGAGAGGGGCCCTAAGTCTTTGGACTTGAAAGAGGCTGTGATACTCAACAGGAGGGGGCTCTGGTTCAAGAAAGGCCCATTTGGCCCCAAATCCCACTGTGCCATCTTCGACTGAGTAGTATAGAGACAGACACCCCAATTGTAATCAACTCAAATATTAACAATTTTTAAAAAATTGTTTCAAATGCTATTTTTTTTGTCATTTATTTTATAAGTAGTTGGGGCAGATCATTTCCATGTCAAAAACTCATTTTCTCACCTGAAAATGTTAAGGATCTTAGGCATGATTTTGTGTTAAATTAATGTGTCTGAATATTCGTGTTGCACACACAGTAATAATACAGTACATGTTGGTTGGATCTGAGTGAATTGGAAAAGGTGAGAATTTTTTTTAAAAAATCATTGGAGACCATATTAAAATGAAAGAACCAGAAACTCAGGAAAGAATTTAAAACACTTCCCTAGACCTTGAAGCAAGCCAGGTCTTCCAAAGTCAGGTAACACTACATCAGGTAGAAGCAGGGCACACAGAGGGAGCACAGAGGTCTTGGAGATGATCTAACCCCTCATAGGCTGATGCTAACTAATATTTTACTTTAAATATAATTAAAGAAACAGTTGCTGAGAGCTTTCAGTTCTTTGCAGTGAACTGCCTTCACCACTTTCTGACGATGAAATTCACCAGCCATGTCTCCTGTCTTTCTCTCTTGCCGTTGGAAATCTTCCTGAAATACATTAGTCCTCTTTTTTGCCTTAGCAGATGCTGTCCAGCACATATAATTGAATCTTTCTGTGATGAGTGAGCATCTTACACTGCCTTGGAGAGATCATTTGGAGTCTCCAGAATTGAAGTACAGTGTTGTAGTTGTAAATATAAAGAATAAAGGTTGGCCCATGTCACTTTGACCGCAGGACATACCTTTAAAAAGTGCCTTCTTACAGCTTCTTGTGAATGTCCTCTTTACTAAAATTAAGCACAGAAGAAAGACACTCCTAGCTAATTGAAGCTTTATTGGATTCCATTAGTGGGTGTCATAATGCACCTCATTTTTTGGAATAATATATTTGGATGGCACCGTGGGTAACTATCTTGCAGATGAACCCATGGATTCTTGATCACAGGAAGAAATTTCATATAAACCTTTTCCATTAACTATTAAAGGCTTGGAAACAGAAAGTTGCTGTAGAGTTTTGATGAACATCTCTCTCCAGTGTATCCACAAATGCCTTGTCTTTTATAAGGGCAAGCATCTTCTCCTTGTTCAGAAATTCTTTGCTTCAGAATATCAAAGTGCCCGACCACCCTTCATTTATCTCAGCCTATTGTCTACTGAGTGTGACTTGATAATCGGAAAGCTCTTGATCTTTAATGATTACTCTGATACCTTCATGTGCTTCACACAGCCCCTCTGAGCTCACTGCAGTCCAGAAAGCATTAAATATAAGCAGCAGGGCTATTTTAATAGAAATTCTTTGCTGCAGTGGTTTTGTAATGTGAACACATTTTTACTTAAAAAACGAGGCAGTTCAGAATGATTGCATTTGCCTGAAAATGAATCTGGCGTGTACAGTGTCTCACAGTGTAGATGCTGCAATTAGTAAATCTCAGTCTGGCATCTCTTCCATGGTGAGAGGTAACCACCAGTTTGATTGATTGATCGGTTGATTGATTGATTTGCTACACAGAAAGAATCTAGATAAGAGTTCTAGAAACTACATTAACTTTAAGTACTGTACCCCACCTGATCCTCCTCATGAATCATAGTTTGCTAATGGTTATGCACTTGATTAAATCATGCACTTGATTAAATGCTGTTCTCTGGGTCTGAAAGTTTTAATACAGAAGTGCCTAACCTGCTTGAACACAACTTCCTCAAACAAAAATAAGACTCTGACCTCAGCTATCACTCCCTTTGAGGAGGATGCTAATCTCTCCTACCCTTCCAGGTCCTTACGGCTAGAAAATAATTAAAATGACACAAGACAGATTAAAGGTAGAAAAAAAAGACCAAATTTAATTTCATACACATGGAGGTGCCATTAGGAATATGCAACTACTGAATGACTAAAACAGCCAGTTTATGTAGCTTTTAGATAAAGAAGCAATAAATCTGTGAAGAACAGACAGGACAAAGGAATTCTTGAAAGTTTATTTTGGACAGCTAAATTTAGGCAAGAAATAAGCACTGAACACTGGAGGTATAATGATATCCCCTCCCCTCCTGGTACAGTAAGTCTTTGCTTAATTCATCCACAGCTTCTTGGAACTCTCTTTAAGCGAAGCAATCTATAATGAAGTCCATGTGACCGTAGATGAATAGATGGAAACAAGAATTAAGTTCCTAAGGCATCTTTCTGGTCACAAAAATAACACCAAACTTATAAATAAAGACTCCCAAACACTTCTAATGTGGAAGTCACTTGTAATTATTCCTTCATTCATTCATTCCCCGAACTGCTTATTCTAGTTCTGGGTTTCAGGGGACCCTAGCCTGTCCTGGCAGTTCAAGGCTGATGGTGGAGTCCCCTGAATAGGACACTCCTCCATCACTGTACACGGCACAGACTCACCCACACTCATGCAATGGAATGATCAAGATGTCCCTTTGGACCCCGTATGCACATTTCTGAGGTGTGGAGGGAAACCAGTGTCCCCAGGGAAAACCTAAGCAGACATGGGAGAATGTGCCAGTTCCACATAGCGGGGACCATGGCCAAAAAGGAAATCAAGTGCTTTTCTTCATCAACATTATAACAAAAAGGGCCTCCCCAGTGGCACAACGGGTTAAGTGTAGCACTGAGACTATCCAGAGCCACTGCAACACGAGTTCGATCCCCAGCCAGGGAGATTCCCACATGGCACCACAGACCTCTCCTGTCTTGACCGCTGCTCCCCTCAGCAGTGTGTTTCTGACGATCTGCCTGTTCTGTTCCCCACTCTGTCTCTGGTGAATCCTCTCACACCTCTAGCCTACACCCCAGCTTGTATGCATAAATAAATAAATCTTTTTAAAAAATAACAAAAAGAGTTTTAGCAAAACTCTGATGTTAAAATGATGTGACTGGAGGACTTGCTTACAGGAGAGTGCTTGTCATCAAGATGCATTTCCTGGGAAATGCAGGGAAAGGGTCAGAATCTGCTTTCAGGGGGAGGGAACATTAGGAGTAACATTTATTCATCATAGGTTGCTTTAATTCAGAATAATCAATATGTCACTTTATCACCTCTTGGGGTATCTTATCTGGTGCCTGACACTCCACTTCAACATAATGTAGTAGATGCTCCTTCTGGATCTTTCACTGGCATTAGAAAGGGGGCCTCCGTTGTTAAAATTCTTCTGAATGTTACGCTACCACTTTCTGCCTTCACTTCACTCATGTTCCATTAGGGGATGTCTTTAACTCACATACCCGGAATAAGGGTTATTTTATGGAACCATGATTCCCCTCAAGGTAGGTCTGGCCTAAATTCCTTCCCTGGGAGGCTCAAAGGGAGTTTCCACAAAGGCTGAGGGTGTCTGCACTTATTCGAGCTCCTTCACAAGCATCACGCACAGGAGCGGTCCCATGTAGAGAGGTAGAAATCTGCCCTGCTTTCCAGCCACTTCTTCAGGACTCCGTGTGTTAGCCCCCCCAAGTGAAAGAGTTGCTGTATCATACACTGGCCCCAAATCTCCTTCCTCCCCTGTACCTCATAAGAGGTATGTCGTGGTGGATGACTTCCCTCATCCCCAGAGCAATCAGAATTAATTACCAACTCTTTGGAGCTGTTGAAATTCTAGATTTCCTTACTATTTCCCACCTCATAAAATAGGAACAGTGGGGAAATGTGGCTTTCTGTAGAGTTTTTGGGCCACTGGCTATTTTAAGAGTTTAGGGTAGTCAACAGTTGTATGAAAATGTACCTCCTTCCACAGCAGGCGCCTTACAAAGAGAGAAGACTTACATTTCAGAATCAAAGCTAAGATTATCAGAGCGAGAAAGAATATTCTTCCTGCGGTCAGATTTTACTCACTATTCAGATCTTGAGTTGGCAAAGGGCCCTGTGAGGTTTTCATCTTGTGATGAACCTAAATGCCAAGTGAAAAGTTTCAGTACCAATCTGGCCTTCGAGATCGCCTAGGGCTGTGGTTTTCAAAGAGTGGGGCCACAGTCTTCAGCATTGGCATCACCTAGGAATTGGCAGAAGGCCCCAGAAAAATGATTTTTAAATGCTAGAGGTGGGTCTTAGTGATACATGTTTAACAAGCTCTCTAGGTGATTCCAAACTAAGCCAAAGCCCTGGTGAAAATGCTTTGCGATGTTCTATAGCAAAGCTGCTCTTTTAGCTTTGGGGAAGACTATCAGGCACCTCAGCTCCCTAAAGTGCCCCATTGGGAAACTTGAGAGGATCATCTAACAGGTGAATTGTTGACAAGCCGTTGCCTTAAAGGGATGGGGGTCACTGTAGGGAATTAAGTTCAATGTCTGCAAGTCGGAGTAACTAATTTAAATTTAAGACTATTCTTTTCTCTAATAAGGATGAAAATAAAATAAAGATATCACAAATTTAGAATTAAATACATCTTTTTACATTCTTATGTACCATATCTCTATATCCTATTTCTTCCACTATCGATATTTCGAGAAATGTTGAGCTGGGTAAGAAGTAAGTGCTTTCCTTTGAAATGTCCTTATTAATAATCTTACCTGTATAGAGTGATTCCAAAATGACTCCAGTATGAGGAAGTTGAGTTCTCTTGGGAGTCTTTTCTTGCTGTAATAGAGACTAGAGAATGTTCTGGCTTTAGTCAGAGCCAGTGAAACAAAATTTCTAAGAAGTTATTTTATATCCTAGAACTCTGAATTCTTCCTTGAATTTATTTCCTCTGGTGAAAAGCTCTCTCTTCACAGCTCTCAAAATCTGTTCCTTAGTTATAATCATAATGCATTTAAATGCAGTGAAACTGTAGAGAAAGGACCAATTACTATTAAATCTGTTTAATAGTGAAAAATTAAGAGTGTTAAAATTAAGAATTTAACATGAGAGATTAGATCTTGTGTAGAATGCCAGGAACCTTTGCCTGTTAGAGAAAACAAATGCATACAAGAGTGTTCTAATTGTTCATGCGTCATTAAAGAAATATTTATTGATAATAGACTTGGGGAAGCTGTTTTGGTCCTCAAAACACAGCAGTAAACAAAACAGATAAATTCTCCAACCTCTTGGAAGTTAATTCTAGTGAGTAAATGCATCATATGATATCAGTAAGTGATGACTATGTTAGCATGCATCTGAGGAGCCTACCAAGGGACCCCAAACTATTAAGGGGGTGCATGCTCTAAAAGGGGTCCAAGCCATTTGCTGCACAAAGGCAAAGGAAACAGACTCTTAGTGTGAAAAGATCTCTAATAGAATCAGTGCACAGAGAAAGAATAAAGGATATTTATAATAATAGTTTCCCAATATAACACCCCAATTACCATCACCTCATGGGCAAATGTCCAGTCAAACACAGTTGACTTGAAATGGGGTCCCTGAGACCAAAAAGCTTACCACAGGTCTAGAGTACCATCTGGCAAGGAACCTCAAGAAAGGGGTTAATCAGGTCCCAAAGTCTAGGACAGAAGAGAGACTCAAAATTCAAAATCAAAGTACAAATCAAGATAATAGCAAGGTTAATGCTATTGCCCCTGCCAAAGACAGCCTACCCACGTGTCTCTCACATCTGTGTTTCTTCGAAGTACCTCTTCCAAGAGTCTCTATATGTCTTTCTTCCTTATGTCTCCTTCAAGATCCTAGATGCAGGTTGAAGTCAGAGACAGAAAGAGGACAACCAGGAAGGGGCCCCATTAACAGTAGTTCATGGGAACCAGCACAGCCCTATACAGGTGCAGCACTAGAATAGACAGGCCACACTTTCACTGAATGAGCCTTCCCTAGGACAGGATGCTGCAGGGGGCCCAGCTCACAAACTCCCCACTGGACCGCAAGGCACCTGTGATGTAGAAGGACTTATATATCGATTCCACTCACGCATGCCGAAGTAGATTTGTAAACCACTCCCAATATCTTATGCTAAAAAGAAGAACCAGCTAAAGAGGGGAATCAAATTTTTGTATTTTTCAATTGGATTTCCAAAATGGATGAAAAGTGCCAGCATTTTTGAAAGTACACAGCCACCTATTCACATAGGAAGCTCAGCCCGATCCACTGGTCTATGATTAGACAGCATATTAATCCATATTCATCAGGAGCATCTAAGGAATGAAAACAGGATGGCTACCCTAAGACTTTGTCAGGGTGAGGGGGAAAATTCCCCAAGCCCTCTGGATTCTTCTCGAGCTGCATAAGTAATCAAAACCATCAAACAGGTTAGCAAAGGAAAAACAATCAGTGTAATAACATGCATGTGGTAGCTACAGTGATTATGTAGGCCCATCACAGGCATGGGTGAAAGGGGTATAAATCAGGTGTTGAGGGCCCCGAGTGCCTAGGAAAGGGCAGGGGAGGACTTCATCCTGGTACTTGACAAGAAGAAATGACTTCAACCTTAACTCTGAGAGTAAAGATGAGATTCTCAGAGAGAATGTGTTTCAGAAATAAACCCACAGCTGAAGGAGACCCCACCCCCCCCCATACATTCTACTCAGTTGTCAAAGGAGAAGCAATGCCTGCTTCTTCCATAGGAAAAGGACAGATGCTTAGAACATGAGAATTCCTTCTTCCATTAGGGGAGGGTGAAGGACTTAGGCAAGAATACTTCTCCTCAGCCTCAACGCATGTCATTGTTCTCAAGTCAAAATTCACTGCATGACAAAGCAGGGTATCTACAGGTTCTCTCGTGGTGGTCTTATTAGCATGCAACCAAAGGGTATTCTAGGACCCCCAAACTTGCAAGTTCCAAAGGGGTCCTATCATCCATGCACACAAAGACAAAGCAGACTCTTAGTGTGAAAGATCTTTCATAGAATGAATGTGCATAGAGAGAGAAGAGAAGAAAGGATTAAAGTTTCCCAATTAAACACCCAGAGTTACCCATCCTCTCCTGGCTGAATGCCCAGTCAAACAGGATTGGCCCAAAGCAGGGCCACGAAGGCCCGAAAGCTTGCCACAAGTCAAAGGCACCTTCTTGTGGGGAACTACAGAAAAGGAGTGGAAGTGTCCAGACAAGTCTGTCATGAAAAGGGCAAAATCAAAGTACAAATCAAGATGTCAGCCTCCCTACTGGCCCCTCCTCACCCGTGTCTCTTCCACGTAGCGCTTTCATATGTCTCTATGTGTCTCTCCTCCACGTGTCTCCATTCATGTCTCCTTCCAGCAGGAGCAGAGTGCAAGTCTGGAAGCTCTTGTTCTCCCTCCAGAGCCCACCTACTTTCTGTGTTATTGTAGCACTGGCCACTCAGCTCTGCTGCTGAGCTCCCAGTAGCTAGTTCCAGGTGACTGCCTGGAAGTGGGGGCGGAGAACTTGGCACCTCTTCCTTTTATGGAGGTGTTTCCTTAACAGTCCCCCCTTTTCTTTTTTGCCACCATTTTCTGGTTTGTGCACTGTCATCCTGAAATCGGTTAAAACTCTCTGTTCTGTGCTCTCTCAGCCCCTTTATCGTCATTTAACACTCCTCACCCTAAAATAACCTCTATGTCTACACTACCCACCTGCTGTACATTTTAATGCATTCTCCTGTCTTACTAGCCTCATAGTTCCTGTTCTCGGTGTAATTCCTAGAAGATAGTAGGTGCTTAATAAACACGTTGAATATATTGAAATCTACTTAAAAATAGACTGAATTAAATGTGGAGCTTGCTATTGTTTTTTATAAAGAACCATCTCTTTCATTTTCCATTTTATGTCTCAAAATGGAAAGTTGGAAGCATTGACTTAATATCTGAATGCACTGGGGTGTTTACGGTAGATATTCCAAATAGGAACTGTGGTTGGAATAAAGAATTGTTTTAGGCTGCTCAATGCAAATTATTGCCTAGCTTTTATATTCCTATATATTCTTTATTTCCTCTACCTCCTTCATTTACCTGCACATATTTTAAAGGTGCTTACATTTTTCACAAGATGAGCCCTGATATTTATGCAGTGGATATGTTAAAATCAGATTTAGAAACAATTTCTCCAACACTGGAGTAGAGTAGGTGCCGGTATGTAAGGAATAGGAATGGGAACCACAGCAAAAAATACTGTACTGCAATCATCCAATTTAGGGACCAGATAACACAGGAAGAAAAAAGGACTCTAACCTTTCTCTGAAAGAGAATAACCTCTTACATTCACACCTTAGTTTAAATTTCAGAACAAATGTGGTATAGCTTTCCCTTGTAATTTTCTCAAAAAATCTATATAGAGAAAAATAGTCTGGGTACCGGATGACATTCTTTTTAGGGACCAATGTGCATTAGAAAACATAAACTAATAGAAGTGGGTGTTTTTCATGACTATTCCTAGATTCTTAGGTTACAAATTGTTGGCAGTATTTAGCTTGCATCCCACACAATGCACGTGTGTCTGGAGCAGGAAGCCAGAATTCTGTGCCCCACGACTTCTGATAGGAGTGGTACAAGGACAGAAGGCACACGGACTGTAAATTGCAGGGCCTGCATTTAACCTGCATGTGAAAACCAGCCCCCTCCCAAAGGCACAGGGATTTCATAAGCTCCAGTAGGTGATGTTCATTAATAGATTTTTCAACTGAATGAGATATATAATGCCAGACAGGGGATTTCACAGGGATGGCCATTTAAAAGTGTGGTTTTACTCATGCTGATCTAAAAGTGGCCTGCAGATGGTTCTCACTATTAGCCTTTCTTAAGGGTTACCTCTTGCAGATGTGCATTTTCCGTATCTCAAATCCACCTTCCCACCCCCGCTATGTGAGACTATGAGGAAGTAGAAGGCCGCCCATTAAAACAGGGGAGCTCATGATAAAAACAAAGAACTGATCATATTCTCTGACTTCTAGACTCATTCTCTCCTATAGAATGAGTGATTGCAAAGGGTGAGAATGTGAAGACAGAGTCTATGCTGAGCTGATCAATAACAACCAAGGTTAGATGCCCCCAGTTCTGTGTGACCACCTCCTCTCCAATTTCTGCTCCAGACGTATGTTGACGTAATACCTGCATGGTCGAGATAGTTCTACAAAAAGTCACAGCTATAGTCACCAGCCAGCCAGACTGTGCGTGGACTTGTTATGAGCTGAAGTATGTTCCTCAAAAATCCATGGATCCGAGACCTAACCCTTAATGTGACTATGCTTGGAGATCGGGCCTTTATGGAGGTAGTAAAGATGAAGTAAGTCAGACAGGTAGGACCCTGACCCAACAGGACCCAGGTCATAAGAAGAGGAAGACACACATGGGATGTGTGCACACAGAGAAAAAAACAGGTGAGGACTCAGTGAGAAGACAGTTTTCTGCTAGCCAAGGAGCGAGACCTAAGAAGAAACCAAACCTGTGGATACTGGATACCTCCAACCTTCCAGCCTCCGGAACTATGAAAAAGAAAATTGCTTAGACCACCGAAGCTGGGATGTTTTGTGATGGCTGTTTGAGCCACCTATTGCATACCCAGTCTTCTCTGCCATGATGATACTCTGGTTGCTTCAGGAACTCCCCAGTTCCCTGGCTCTTCTTGTCATTGCCCATTTCCCCATTCTACAGGCCTGCTGACTCTTGCCTCTGTCTCCTCTACCAGCCAAGCCCACTCCATGCCGACCTTCCCAGCCTGGTGCCTTATCTAGGCTACTACATTTGATCTGTAGGCAAAGACCTGCAAGGATCTGAGTGGAACTCAGAGACTTTTTTTTTCCTGATACCCCAACTTTCCTCAATTAGTCATTTTCATATTCAGATGACCCTATTCAAGGGGATGTCTCTTCACAGTGTCTGTCCATGTGAGTCTAGCAGCCCTGAAATAATAAGTAAGATCTAATAAATTACTGATCTGTGCACCAAACTCTCTTAGGAGAATACCTGTATTAACTCA
The DNA here is from genome assembly GCA_004024925.1 of Scalopus aquaticus. Lineage (NCBI taxonomy): Eukaryota > Metazoa > Chordata > Mammalia > Eulipotyphla > Talpidae > Scalopus > Scalopus aquaticus. Next base: position 39,135 of record PVIJ01008205.1, read on the forward strand.
CTGAGTCTTGGTCATCACCCCATGAGGTAGGTGATTGATACACGGGGAAAAATGAAGCATAAAGAGGTTAAGTACTTTGCCCAAGATCACACAGCAAGGAAGTTATCTAACACTCAGAAAACTGTACAAGACCTGAACCTAGTCTGGCATTGTCTCATTCTAAAACCTAAATCTAGATTTTAACCACCACTTTAACTTGCTCTAGAAAGATCTATGACTTACAGGAACAGCAATAAATTTTATACTCAAAAGGCTTAATGTTGAGTGTTATTCCCTATTATTTATTGACTCTTAGTGAAAAAACAAAGAAGTATTACTTATAAATAGACTTATGTAAAACTTCCCTGGGAGTTACTCAAAGATGAATAATAACAGAGTTCAAGAGCAAAATATAGGTATCACTCCATGAAACCCAAACTGAATGACGACCCACGCTGTCCTCTCTTTCTAGGTTACTCTTCGCTATTAAAATCTGTAGAATTGAACTGAACTGCTTGTTGATTATTTTATGTAATTTCGCTCTCTTTCAGTACCTTAAAGTCTAACACCAAGGCCCTAGATAACTCTGGCATAGTTGTGAATACATAAATCGTCAATTCAATATTCTCAAAATCTCAGTTGTCAAAATCTAAATTGCAACTTAATACTCAGCTGTGTAGGTACCTGATCACTCATAGCTTAGTGTGAAATCACATATCTATAAAATCTTTCTTTTTTTATTACAAAAAACTGTAAGAAAGGTCACAGCAGTGACATACAAGCAGAAAGTTTCTAGCAAATCACAAAAAAAAAAGAAAGAAAGAAAAGGTTTCAAGGATATTTCTACCATTAAAAATATCCTCACGGGGACAGGAACCCCACTTTCATGTTACAAAGCAAACACTCAAAAGACAAAGCAAAATACACATAAAATGCTCTTAAATCATCACATAGACCTGATAAGTATTCCAAATGCAATTTAATAGCAAAGTTTCCAGAAGAAAAATCCTATTTTCAAGCAAATTCTATTTGTGCATATTGATGGCAGATCTGAACATCATGGGAATAAGCAGGTGAGAGGTGATGGTTGAGTGGACAGGGGCTGGAAGTCGAGCCAAACATCACTTCCTAGCTACAAGTGCTGCATCAGGCAAGAAAATAGACTTAAGTACATTTTAACATGTCTTTGTTGTAAATTCATTCCCTTCTCTTTTGCCAACTAACAAAGCAATGAACTTTGTGCCCACTGGTTAGCTTGGTGAAGACCGTTGGAATAGGGTAAGTCATAGGGTTCTTGCAACAGTGACAGTTCACTTTCTATGAAAACAGGTACATAAATTCACATAAAAAATGGTGAAAGCCTATTTGCCCTTCTCTACAGTGGAATCACTTATACACCTCCAGGTATATCTTTCTTTTCACTTAGGAACATAGAACATTGGGAAGCTGAGATGCCCCCATTCCAGGAAGGCTGAAAATGAAGGTTAGTTTTTTCTAGCTTTTGAACTTGGACAGTAAAAGTATTATTGATTATCTCCTATTAAAAAGCAGCAGAGTTTGGCACTTATAATTTATCAGCTTTCAGGTTGGCTTGGAATTCATTTCACTCTCTTGTGATGACAAAAAGATCCTAATTTTAAATCAGAATAAAAGGTGACACCTTCAACTATCAGTGTACAGTTAAGAGAGAGGAATTCTCATTTTTGTGGAGGGAATAATGTTTTTCCAAGAAGAAAAATGTCTTCCTGTGTGTAATCTAATCCTCAAGAGTACTCAGGGTATAAACTAAAACCTTCCTTTACCCCCACCCCAGTCCCTTAACTCTTGGTATTCAGAGCTGTCCTAGCTAGTTCCCTTAAGCATTGATGCCTTTACAACTGCCTTATTTTCTACTTCTGAACACACAGATATTCTAAAATGGAGACCTTTCCCCCTTGGCAGTAATTCCTCTGGTTTTAGCAGTAGGGATTCTCCAGGATCAGAACACCCTTGGGAGATTAGACAGATTGGGAGTTTGGCTATAGCTCTGCTTTTGCTTTTATGGGCTCTTGCAAGATGCAGTTGAATATCTACAGGAAATACATCCTCATCTCTGGCCCTACTGTGATATGCCCTTTTACATCTGAAATCAAATACTTGAATTTCCTACACCAGTCACAGCTGTATTCTGAAATCCTTCCTTTTGGATATTATCAGTTGAACTTACAAGCCCTAAATAAGATAAAGTCAAGAGTTATTTAGAATAGTAATTTAAAACACTATTTTGCCTTAAATAGAGCTCTATTTTCAAAAATGGAGCTTAAGAACCATTTTGTTTAAGGATACATTGACAGTAGGGATGTGAGTGTATGTTTGTGAAGTTTGTATTGTCTGGCCATATAAAATTTGCCAATATATACATTTTGTATAATCATATTGATGCCCCATCTCTGGCTCTATGTGGCAGGCTTAAACTTTCCTTTACTTCGACGTCAATGAATATCCAGATCTCTTCCTGGCAGGGCTGCCTCTAATTGAAACAACAAGCTTAGCAATTTGACTTAGAGCTGCCTGCTTAGCATGAGTACCCTGCATCTACCTGTATTTCTTTGGAATAGCTTGTGGGGGTCCAACGTGAACTTACCTCAACCCGTTCTGTGACCACAAATCATATGGAACTTTTTTCTTCCTCGTGGGAGGGAAGATTCATAATCCTCCAATAGAACTGAAACCTCAAAGTGAAATATTTTGTAAATTTCAGTCATCATCACTGTAAAACCATTTTTCTTGTCCGTTTATCTCCCTCTTCACAAACACATGTTTTCCTGCTCCATTTTATTTCAAGTCAAATCCAAATAAATTATTGAAGGGAGAAATGTTAGGGAATTGGGTTCCTATTAACTCTGGCAATGTCTGGCTTGTCACTATGTTTTTGTTGGTTGGCAATAGAAATGTGCGTCTTAAAAATTAATGAAAGTCCAAGACCTGAATCTGCACTAGCTCCTTTAGCATCCCCCTAATTTTGAGTAACAATCATCACGTTTGGTGGGTTCCCTTCTGTGTGTATGGAGACAGTACTGTGAAATATGAAATCAGAGTTGTGTACCCAGGACTCAGTTTTGGGGATGAAAGGTCAGTCTTCAGAGGACTCAGGATGACAGTGTCTGGCACAGCACCTCCTGCTGGCTGTCGACCTCCTCAAGAACATGTGCTCATACCCAAAAGGCAGCTAGCTGACCCATAACAGAGGCAGGAGAATGATGAACGCGCTGTTCCTTTAAGGACAGTCTGTCTCTCTGGAGAATGAACATCAGGTCAATATCAGTTCCCTTCAGGTGCTTCTTTCTGGACGCTCAGTCGAGGAGCAGACAGTCTACTGGGCCTAGGTTTGGGTCCTGCAGTACTTTCCTTATACAGAATCTAATTCTGAACCTCCTGTCACGTCTCACCGCACAGATAGACCTGTAGAACTACTCATTCCCATAGAAATTGAAATCCCTGACAGAATAAAGGCAAATAAAATCCTTAAACTGTTTGTTTAAACCATTCTCACCAATGCAAGAAAGTTCTCTCCCTATTATGAAATCAGTTGCTCAAACTAAGAGAGATGGCAGAAGCTACTGCATGCCACTGAGGCGTCTTTCTTGACATTCTCATCCAGAGTCCTTAGTGGACTGTCTGCCTTCTCCTAACCATTAAAAATGTGCTAACGGGGGCCTCCCTGATGGCGCAGCGGTTGAGCGCTGCGCTGTGGATCTGTCGGCAGCGCGCGATGCGAGTTCGACGCCCAGCCGGGGAGAGTCCCACATGGCGCGGCAGACCTCTCCTGCCTCGCCCGCTGCTCCCCTCAGCAGTGTATTTCTGATCTGCCTGTTCTGCTCCCCGCTCTGTCTCTGGTGAACCCTCTCGCCGCCCCACGCCTCTGGCCTGTACCCCAGCTTGTATGTATAAATAAATAAATCTTTAAAAAAAAAAGTGCTAACGGGGAGATGGGATGACTTGGAAAGTAGGAAATACGGCATGGTTTAAATCCACCCAGTTATTATCAAATGTTAAGTTTCATCATCTGACAACTGTTAAGGAGTTTAAAAAGAGCTAGTGGCTGCTTTCCAAGTAAAATATTAGTGAAAATATATACAGAAATGTCAGCCTAGTGGAATTTCTAAAGACAGTGTTAGTGCAAAATATCTCCAGGCCCTAAGTGCAGACCCCAGATGATGCAATAATAGGAACTGCAAACACTGCATCACACCAGACCCCCGTTCTTCTCACAGCACTACCCAGAACCTGCGTTCACGCTCACGCTCAGGTCCTTCAGTGGGTGAAACTGGGTGTCTTCACCATTCAGCACCGCAGCGTGGCAAAGAAGCCAGCCCACGTGCGCCCTCCAACCACACTGTCGATCTGAGATGAGGATGAAGCAGAAGTGGGTGCCATTGTGGAGGCAGCTTTCCCTGCTGGCCGCAGGTGTTCCTCTGGGGAGGCCAAATACATGACTTCAGAGCCCCTGGATTCACCAATGACTTCTCAATCCTTGCTGGTTCTAAAGGTTTGACCAGATGTCTCTACAAAGTCTGGTTCCAGATGCTCATAAACCTTGCAGATCTCTGTGCCTGGTGTCCCAACTGTTTTTTTTTGTTTGTTTGTTTGTTTGTTTCTGTCCTGAGGGCAGGGCAGCTGCTTCTGAACAAAAATTCGGTAGGAAAATACCCCTCTGCGGACATTTAAAATAAGTTTTCTCTTTATAAGTAATAGGAATCTGTGGCCTAGTGGGTAGTAAGTTTGTGTTATTACAGAAGTCTCATGTCCTCGAAGGCAGAGGTGGCACATGCACATTTTCAAACATTCTTAACCCCTCTCAGCACTTGGTACAATGTTAGGGCCAAAGAGATGCCTGCCTCATGAGTCCACGCTCTGCGTACCTCCTCGCCCCAATGACTCAATCTGGTGGAATATACCCAAGTCAACATGAGGTCAGATTACATCAGCAGTCAACCCTATGGGGAAAGCAACTGGTTGTTCTAGATAATGTGAGGGGAAAAAACGAACTTACTCAGTCAGTCTTCTGAAAACATAAGAGAACTCTAGGTTTTTTCCGAGCTGTGATTTGCCCCTCCAGAACAGTCACGTACTGTGAGATCTAATCATTAAAACATAGGTGGACCGTCTGCATCAGAGGATTCATCAACACTGTCAAGATTCTAAGCAGAATGTGGTAAACCCTTCCAGACTGTACGGCCCACGCAGCATTATTTGAGAGGAGTATCACTTCTGTTCTCTAGCGCTTCTGATGTGTTTCCAAAGTGGTTCCAACCAAACCATCAGTTTCAACCAAAGATTTAACCTTGAAACAAACAAGAGCTATGTCATTTTCACATTTAACACTCAGTCAAGAGAGGACAAGAGGCAGTGGTGTGACTTTGGAGGAAAATGTGTGTGTTGTACGCTTTTCCCCAGTATTGAAAATGGAGCCTTAAACAGTCATAGTCACTGATGATCTGAACGCCTGAGGCACACCCCTGACCCAGGAAAGAGAAGCAGCGAATTTGCACGTCACCTTAAACTCTGCTTTGTTCATCCACACAGGAAAATGCTTTTGAAGGCATCAGCACCAGTGATTGGCAGAGAATAATTATATTGTCCCTGTATAGTTCTGAAAGATTAAAAGGTAGATTAAAAAATAATTTAAAGGTAATAGTGTGCACAGTTATTTCTCTTCAATTTGTGTAAATAATCAGTAACCAGAATGGGGGAAAAAAAGCCAAAAAAATCTCTTTGAATATACGCATTGCTATGCAGAGTGTCTGTCATCTCAGCACAATCAGATGAATTTTTGTTTGCAAATTATAAATTATTCAGAAAGCTGCTTATTACAGTTATGTGGCTGTTTACCGTGGGAAGGAAGGAGCCGCACTTCATTTTCCTCATGTACACTCTAAAAACAGAGACCAATATAAAGTGTTTGGCACATTTAGTGGGAGTGCCTGGTCCTAGGCAAACACAAAAGGCAGACGAATGCGATCGCTGAGCTGCATTTAGGAAACCAAAATATAATTGCATTCAGGGGATTTGCAGCAACTTCTTCCCGTGTAACTGTCTTCGTAGCACAGACTGCAGGCTGGTGTGTCACACTTGCTGGTGAGTGTCCTTATTGAAGGTCACAATAGGAATCTGACGGGAACAAGTACGGTGTCCAAAAAGGAACTGCCACTTTGAGAAGCAATCAGGCCGTCTCCACCGGGCTGATTGCCTCTAACTCCACCTCGAGGCATTTAGCAAAGCAGCAGCCAGGCCTTGATTAATCAGCAAAGGCACTAATGAACCAGCCTTGCCCGAGGTGTCCAAGGCCCACTCTTTCCAAGCTGCCTATTTCGTGGATGACTCTGGCCCCACCACTGCTGGGCACAGACTTTTGATGAGAAAAAGTCCTGCTAAAGGGTGCATTCATGTTGGTAGCTGTTTCTCAGTGCTTCGATCTAAATATTGGGGTGCAGGCCAGAGGTGTGGGGCAGTGAGAGGGTTCACCAGAGACAGAGTGGGGAGCAGAATGGGCAGATCATCTGAAATACACTGCTGAGGGGAGCAGCAGGTGAGGCAGGAGAGGTCTGCTGCGCCATGTGGGAAGCTCCCTGGCTGGGCATCGAACTCGTGCTGCAGCCACAGACAGCTCCACAGTGCTGAGCTTAACCCATTGCGCCACCAGTGAAGCCCTAATGTAAATATTTTTTACTTGGATGGTAAATTGCAGGGAGATTAAATTTGGACTTGGGCTGAGATCTTGACCTCAGTGGGTCCCGTAGGGGCAGAATTGGGGGGCCGGAAGCACTGAATGCTTCGCCTGCCTGGGCCCACAGCAGGCACCCAGGGTGTGAGAGCAAGCACCTCAGTGCACCTTCACCCCTTTCGGAACCTGACAGAGCGATGGAGAGTGAAGAGAGCTCAAGTCTCAGACTGGGCGCTCCAGGAGCCCAGCCTGGTGCAGCATTCCCGTCCAGCTGTGTGTCAGCAATCTGTTCCCTGAAGGAAAGGAGCAGGAAAGGAAGACGGAGAAAAGGCCAAACACAAAGTTTGCATCAACCCAGTGCCCCTGCGAGCCACTGAAGCTTGAGTACACTGGAAGCTTTGAACTCCGGGGAAGAAAAGCTCTGTGCAGTGTTCCCCAAGTGCACGGCTACAAAGGCTGAGGGGACTAATCCCAGCTCTGGGCAGTACCTGGTGGGTTGTCTGGGGGAGGAGGCAGGGATCTATATCCTCACCTGCAGATCTGCCATATGCATGGGTGGCGCGGGTTCTGTCACCAGAGCAAGACCTCAGGCAAACGTCACAGATGCTGGGAGTTGAGCAGCACAAGGGGATACAGGCACGAACCCATCTGCTTCACCTACAAAGCCAACATGTCTTCATTTCAACAACATGTACATCTCAACCATTCCCAGCCCCTTGGGCTAGAATTCTTACCAGTTTGCATGCCCTGAATGCTCTCTGAGTGGTAACTGGGCCCATGGTCCAGAAGCCTACTGGAAGCCTACTTGGCTTGAGCAAGTCGTAGGTGATTTAAAAAAATCTTCCTTGGCTATTCCACAAAGTAGACTCCTGCCCCCAGTTTCGAGAGACAGATGACGAGAGCTTCATGTATCCTGTGGCATCTTAATGGTGCCAGTACTGGCCTCTATAGGTCAATTTCTTGTAGAAGGACCCAGGCCAAGTCTACACAAGCAGACAGTTTCTCCTAGCTGGACTCGGACCTTTGGTCTCTGCTTAGACCCGACATGCATAAGGGTTGTAGGGGACAGACCTGAACCTTCTCTAGACACAGCCGTGCCTGGACAGACACATGCAAACCCAAGTGCAAACCCAAGTGCAAACTCTTGCAAATGAACACTTCACATACTAGTGATGAGAGTCCCCCCCAAGTTCTTAGCCAGCATCCTACTGTTTGCCATTGTTGTTCCTTATTTATCAAATTATTTCTGTTTAACCTGATGAAAGATTTCACAGGAAACCATAACTTGCTGTCATTCCAGCCATTCTGTAGTATTTTCTGCTGCATCACATTTTATACACAACGCTCATACTACACATTTACTGTCAGAGCTATACATTGAAACAAAATACAAGATGCACAGCGAATAGCCAACTGATGTCAGCCATCAAAGCCCCCAGAAGATGCAAGAATGAGCCAAGCCTCATATGGAGAAGCTTCTCATTTTTTATTTGCCTTTGCAGTTGGAATTAGACTCAGTGCTTTTCACTTCCTGTTCTTAATCGTTGTTTAGAGTTGCCGAGGGCAACTAGAGAGCTCTGGCTTTTCATCCTAGGAGAGGCTGGATTTGGTGGCAGTTAAAATGTCAGGAACCCTTAAACAAAGAGCTTCCTGTTTGGGTCCCATCAGAACACTATCACAAGTCTGAATCTATAAAGATCTTGGTGGTGGATATCCTAGCTGCCTAATTGACTATCTCTCTCCATATGCTGCAGGCAAATAATTAGAACAAACAAAATATGTAATGTTTTTACCTCTAAGCCACCTGCTTTCTGAGCCTCCCTGAGTCTTCCGAGAGCAGTTGGATAAAAGAAATACTGAGAAACTGAGGGATTTCCAGGATCAAACAGGTTAAAAAAGTTCCTGCCACAAAGGCTAAAAGAAGAACTAGGGCTGTTTTCTCAACAATTTAGGTACCCCCTACCTCTGCCTAAATTGCCCATGTAAATTACTTATAAAATGGGATTGCTTTGGACCTCCCTTGGAACTGTTTAGATAAAAGGTGGATTTCTCAGAAAAAAATGCGTGCCTCGAACCGTCTTCATTTCCTCTCTCAAAGGGCTGATGAGTATAGATGTGTCATAGATTCTGCGGCTCTCCCAACCCTGATGCCTTGTGCTCCCACCTGCCTCACTCACGAAAAGTTCACTCTATTTTTTGCATGTTTTCTCTTCCCAGATGTTGCTATGGGTTCCAAGAAAGGGTCCAGGGGAGTAACTAAATATCTCCAGGACACAAATGCTACCAATGTGTGCAGAGAATGTAGAGCACTCACCTCTAGGGAAGCCCTCCCCCATGCAGTCGTCCTAGATTTTTCCACATTCCCACAGATAGCAGTCCAGAGTTGTAAAGGAGTCATTTGTGCTACTAGTGGGATAGACTGTGGGCTCTGGGTTTATTGAAATGCTATTTGTCCTGTGGTGTGGCTGTTTCTAGGTCCCAGTTCTTGACATAGACTCTCGAAGCATCCAGTAGTGTCTCCCAAACATTCATATTTAGAAGTATGTGACCCTGTTTGGAAATCAGGTCTTTGTGGCTGCAATTAAAAATTGAGATGTGCTTATTGAGATGTGCTGAGCTCTAAGACTAATAGCTGGTGTCCTTATATGAGGAAAGGGCATGGAAGAATGTAAAAATGAAGGCAAAGACTGGAGTGATGCATCCACCAACCAAAGAATCGGAGGCAGGACTGGGAGCCACCAGAAGCATCGAGAGGCCAAGTGAAATTCTTTGCCTCCAGGGAGCAAGACTTGAAGACACTTGATTAGGAGATTCTGGACTCCAAGAGCCCCTCAGTTTCTGGTCACCCTCAAGAGATTCAATATTATAAAAAGAATTTACCATAAACAAAATTGCTGTTATTTTTCTTAAGCAGTAATCTTTTGAAAAGGCACAGAAAAACAGAGTTACAGTAATTCAAGATAGCGAAAAACAAAATAGACAAATGCTGAATTTCTAGATTCCTTTTCAATGCGAGTCAAATATCCGTATCTATGAAGGATTATTAGTAGAATACCAACAATCTGGTGAATTTATTTTTATTTTCTTTTTTTGACGGGTAGAGCCCAAGACCACCATCTTGGTGCACCAAATGACCTTTTGAGTTCCAACTTTTGTGCTTCTGCTGCTCTTTCAAGAGAGGAAATTAGCAGGCCTTTCACATTTTTTGAAGACTGCATCAGCCAGGGTCCATAGAAGAAGTAATGGCTTAGAAACCTTGATGAATGCTAGTTCTCCCAGGGCATATCAACTCTAAGTATGCCTGTGTATGCATGGAGAAAATGGCAGATTTGGATAAACATCCTGAAACATTTTGGTAGAGTTCCAGGATCCATTGGCTAGCCACATTTATCGCGTGTTTCATTTGCACTTGATCTAGCTCTTCCAACAAAGAGGTTAACCCCTTCACTCACCGTGTAGAAAGAAAAGTCTCCATATTACAAAGGTCCAGTTACATTCATTCAAAAGTGACTTATTCAGTCCTGACTTTGTGCAAACCATGACGTAGACCCAGAAGTAGATGCAGAAATTATTCCCTGTTCTCCAGGACCTTACTTACATAGTGACAAAAGAGACACACGATAAATCATAAAAGAATGCTAAAATGAGACAGAAAGTAATGCTGAGGACATCCCTCTACTCCTGGATGCCGGGGCCTGCATTGAAGACTGCAGGACAGTTTTGCCAGGCATGTAGTTGTATATGTGGCTGAGTAGCCTTTAGCAAAATAACTCAAATCTCAGGGAAAAGGGTCAAAACATAGCAACTTGATCTTAGAACAAAGCCTGAGGATCAATTTATTTTGAGAGAAGCTCAAAGAATGTGGTTCAAATGATCACACGGTTTATTCCCTATGAACTTGTGCCTGATCTTGGGGTCAGAGGAACTGTTACTGGAAACTGAAAGACTTACGGTATCTGATTCTTTCTGAAGGACTGGAGTCTTCTGGAGGCAGAGGTTAGAAGTTCAGGCACTGTTGCTTTTAGAGAGAGTGTAAAACAGAAATGGGCAAGCTTCAGCAGGGAGGAGCACTGGAACTCCTTTGAAATGTAACAGAGATGTCAGCAGACAACACCCTCCAGGGCAGTTCTGATGGAGAGTTTGGTACTTTGCATCATCTTCAGATTCCAAATCTCTGCAGACTTGATGGTCAATACATAAAGGGGTGGCTGTGGCGTAGATGGCAGAGATTGTTTATGGGAATGAACATTAGGCAACCTCATGTTTTCCAGAAATGCTAGAGATGTTACAATTGCAGTAAGAATAGAACCACATGAGGGCTTCCCCGGTGGTGCAGTGGTTAGGCGCTGCGCTGTGGAGCTGTCGGCAGCGGCAACACAAGTTCGAAGCCCAGCCGGGGAGATTCCCACATGGCACAGCAGGCCTCTTATGTCACGGCCGCGGCTCCCCTCAGCAGTGTATTTCCTTCTATCTGCCTGTGCTGCTCCCCACTCTGTCTCTGGTGAACCCTCTCGCCTCCCCATGCCTCTGGTCTGTACCCCAGCTTGTATGCATAAATAAATAAACCTTTTTTTAAAAAAGAATAGAACCACATGAATTTTCTGCGGCTCTGTTATTGAAAGGTAAAAGCAGGTATCATTTTCAATATAGTCATGGTCTGGAAACAGAATGAACAAGACTGCGATAAACGTAGTGACCTACCATGAACTACTATGGCATACTGAATTGAGCCATTTGTCATTCCCAGTGGATGACATAATGGTAGAAAACTTTCTCAGTGTGTAGTCAGGGAAGTAAAATCTCAAGACACAGTATATACAGCTTTGTAGAAATGTCTGAGACTCTATAGACCTAAAGGCCTCAATTATAATTACTCCCTCACTTACTACTATCTGAAAAGTTATCTAATCAATCTGTTTTCTCATCAATAAAATGGGATACTTTTGAAAAGTTTGAAATTTGACATTTGAAAAGTTATCTAATTAATCTGTTTTTCATCAATAAAGTGGGATACTTTCTAGACCAGAAAGGTTTTGGATAGATTATGTAATCTATTGCTACAAAAAGCCTTAACCCATCCTTCTCATTGAGCAATAAAATACTGAATGGCTGTGATTATTTTTATTATTATTTCTTTACTTAGAGATCCTTATGGTGGTCATAAATAAGTGATTATATTATAGTGATAAAGAGAAAAATTCTTAGAGAAACAATTACAAGGGGAGGGAAAATATATCCTAAGTATTAAAATAGTCAACATTAAAAATAAATGAAGTGACAAACATTGATTTTTAACATTTGTAGTCTTATGATACTCAACAGAATATTAAATTGATCAAAATATTTAAATATTTTGGTCACTTAAAAATATCTTTCTACATTTTCTTGTTTTATTTTTAAACTCAATTTGATTTCAGTCATTGTCCTGTTGTGCACAATTTATAAGATTGAAAATATGAAACATCTCAACTTTCAACAAAATTTAATTATTTGGATCAAACCAGTATCCAAAAATAGATGAGTTGCCCGAACAAAATATAAAATACTACAAAACTACGTGTGTGGAATAATTCAACTTTTTGAACACCTGCATGTATACAATTTGTCCATCCCTTTGTTCTAACATGATTAGTCTGTCCATCTCTCTTAGAACCCAAACAAAAAGAGAAAAGGAGTAGGTGTGATTTGGGATATTTTCATGTTTCACTTTTGCATATTTGTATTAACATATTTTTCTAGTGAATATTTTGTGTCTGTTTCAAAAAATAAAACTTAAACCATTAAATTACCTTTTTCGACAAAATTACAGTGATTGCTTAATATCCCGTTATAGAAATCTTTCATAATTTATGCAGACTTTATCCTGTTCTAGGCTTTAGATTGTGCATTTTCTTTTTTGGCAACCCTATTTATCATCTCCATCGATCTCCATCTTGGACTCTTTTTGTATTATTTTCTCTTTCCTCTGCTGTATTAGTTCCTTAATGCCATAAGTTGCTAGACCAGGTTCAACTTAAGCCAGGAATACTCAGCCTCAGCTAGTGAAGGAATTAACATCTAATGAATAAGAAATAGTACAGACCCTGAGGGCACCATTAAGAGACAGGGCTTCAATTACAACTTCAGTAAGTCTATGCTATATAAAGATCAAGTTGGACTAATGTCCATAAACAGCAAAGAGCATTAATTTGAGTCTCATTTGTGCTTACCACAAAGAATAACCATTTGTCAGCTTAAGTAAAAGAGTCTGTGACTTGCCAACTACTTTCTTTGTGTGATCACATTAAACATGGCAGGCACTTGAAAAGAGCTACCAAAAAAAAAAAAAAAAAAAGACTGAACAATTCATTTAACGTGAATTTCAAAACCTTTATTTAGCATTTCTTTACACCAAGCCCTGGGCTTAGCGCAGAGTGCATAAAGAAACAAATGAACCAGACAGGGCTCACCTATCAAAAGGGGAGACAGTCAACTACACAATGTGCTATAGAGAAAAATATGTTCACTTGTACGTACTGTGTTTCAGCTGTTGGTCTGTGTGCACGGGAGATGTAAGCCTGTTCAGTTCAACTCTAGAGACAATCCTCAAGGAGAAAACAACCTATAAGTTACAAGTTAATGTGTGTCTCTGTGTTGATAGGACAGTGATACTGACGGGTGAAGTATAGTATGTATTAACACTGTTATGGCTCTGACTGACAGAAAGGTAGGGGCAATTGAGATAGTATGATTAAGGTCATCAATTAAAAAGCAACTATTGGGGCCTCTCCCTGGTGGCGCAGCAGGTGAAGCTCAGCACTGTGGAGCTGTCGCTGCTCGGCCGGGGAGATTCCCACATGGCGCAACAGACCTCTCCTGCCTCACCCGCTGCTCCCCTCAGCAGTGTATTTTGGTCATTCTGCCTGTTCTGCTCCCCACTCTGTCTCTGGTGAACCCTCTCACTTCCCCACACCTCTGGCCTGCACCCCAGCTTGTATGCATAAATAAATATATCTTTAAAAAAAACTCAAAAAAAGCAATTATTACAGGACAGGGTGAGGGACACCCCAGGATCCCCAATCTCTATATGGGTTCTGCCATCCACTGCATCAAGAGAAAACATACTCTAGTGCATAAGACCTTCAATGGAAAGGAATTTTAATACAGTTAGTGTGCAATAAAGAGAAACGAAAGAATAGATAAAATAGTTTGCACAGGAAACACCCAAAGCTATCCATCCTCTCATGGATAAATGACCACTAAGGGCCAAAACAGGACCGCTAAGAACCAAAACTTTGTCATAAATCTAAGGCAACTTCTGGTGGGGACCCATAGGAAAGGGGTCGAAGGGACCAGGCAAGTCTGGAAGGAAAAGAACAAAATCAAGATAAAGGCTGTCATTGTCAGCCTCCAGCGGGCTCTCACCCATGTCTCTGTCTCTTTCAAGTGTCTCCTTCCATGTCCCCAAACCCCTGGTACAAGTCCAAGGCAGAAAAGCAAGCACGACTTCTTCACATATCTCTCAGCTTCCTCTGCCTCCTCAGGTCTTCTCCATTTCTTTTCTCCTCCTCTTCCGCTAGCTTCTGCTCCCTGCTCAGCTCCACTGTCCCTTGGGTAGTGCAGGGAACCTGGAACCTCCCCTTTCCCTGTGGATTACTCTGCTACAAAAGCACCAGATACTTGAAGGGTTTCATGTAAAGAACAGACTCAAAATGGAAGCAGTAGGACACCTTCTTCCTACTCACATTGTGACTGACAACATTAGATAGTAAGAGATTAGCAGCATAGGACCAAGGAATGAGCATAGACCTTAAGTTCACAACATGAGATTCTGAATTCTAGTTCCGCCATTTTCTAGATTGTACAGTAGATGATTCTAGTGGCCATTCAGGTTTGTGCAGGGTTTTCCCCACACTGCCATCAATTCTCTGACACCAGCTGGATGTCCTGCCATTCAGTTCAACTTTGAGACTATGTACAGGAGAAAAATCAGATCCTATGGGTGAAGGGCTCAGTCCCACAAGGCTGACCATCTTCAGATTCCATTGCCAGTCCAGGTCGTTACCTGTGCTTCTGACTACAGAGCCAAGGTCCTCACCACCTCACCCTTGGGTTCTATTAATTTGCTGGGTTGATTCACTGGACTCAGCAAACCAGTTTGCTTAAAGATTACTAGCTTATTACAACCAATATCAGAGAATGTGAATCAGTAGACAGTTGGAAGAAGTGCGTAGGGCAAGGGGTGGGGAAAGGGCATGACACATCCATGTCCTCTCCACTAGCCATACTCCCCAAATCTCCACATGTCCACCAACCTGGAAGGTCTCTGAACAGTCCTTATGGGTTTTATGGAGTACCCACTACATAGAGATGACTGATGAAACAATGGCCATTAGCAGCCATCTAGCCTTCATCCTCCCTCCCTTTCTAGCCTTGAAAGCTTTCCCAAAGTCACCTCGTTAACATAAGAAATGACAGATGTGTTATTCTCATCACTGAGGAAATTCCAGGGGCTTGGGAATTTCCAAGGGCCAAGATGAGATATATATTAGTTGTTATAAATCACCATATCACAGCCACCTTTGGGCAAATCACTTGATCTCTCTAGGCCTCTGTCTCCATCTCTTAAAATGGTCATTTAAATTAAATAAATGAAGAACTATACTTCAAAAGCTCTCTGAAAACAATACACATCAGTAATTATTATTACAATATATGATGTATGTATGTATGTATATTCTATTGAGATTCATGGAATATACATATACCAAACGCATACACACATAATTTATATTTCTAATCCCATATTATAAACATATACAACAAAACCAATCCAACTCAAATAAAATAATCTCAACCTGGCACGTGACTGCCCCTTTCATGGACTATCCATTATTAAGTAGGAAGCAGCCAGTGAAGAAAATGGAAAGATCTGGAGCCAGCAGTTTTGTGTTCTGTCCAGACCCCTGCTGGTTCCTCCCTGGGCCTCCTATCTGCCCTTTTCACCACTCATTAGCTTTCCAGTCAAAGGAAGAGCAGCTTGTTTCCAAAGTTTGCATTAGCCTTGCCATCTCTCAATTGTTTGCACTCTTCCCTTTAATACAATGCAGACTCTACTCTCTGGAATCTGTGAGGCAAAGCACAACCATAACTCACCGTCTTGTTTCCAAGGGGAGACTTTCAGCTTGTACCCTTTTCCTTCTACTTCCGTAGGAGTGAAACTTTGAATTCTGTCTAAATCTTCAATCAGCAGCTTAGACTAGCAGGAAGGTCACCCTGAGTTAGACATTACCTCTGCTGGGGCCTCCCTGATGGTTCAAGGGGTTAAGTCTCAGCACTGTGAAGCTATGGGCAGCCACTGCAGCACAAGTTCGATCCCCGGCCAGGGAGCTTCCCACATAGCACAGCAGACCTCTCCTATCTCCCCGCTGCTCCCCTCAGCAGTGGATTTCAGTCACTTGGCTGTTCTCCCCACTTTGTCTCTGGTGAATCCTCTCAACTGTCCACATCTCTGGCTTACACCCCAGCTTGTATGCATAAATAAATCTTTAAAAAAAAAGTTACCTCTGCTACTCCCTAACCAACTATGTGTGGTAATAAAAAGCACCAGTCTTAATTCGACGATGACTGCTTTTTTTATTTCACTCACAGTGTTTGAAATAATTTATGCAAGTGCTAATATACCTAATGAATTTTTTTAAAAACTGAGTGTAATAGGTTGTGTTGCTCTTCCCAAATTCCTGTGTTGAAATCTCAGTCCCCAGTGCAATATAAGAAGGAGATTAGGTCTTGGGGGTGGAGCCCCTCAGAGAATGGGGTTCATATTCTTGTCTAGGAGACCTCTGAGAGCTCCTGTCCCTTCTGCCTTGTGAGGATGCATCACAGAGACAACCTTCTATGCTTCTATGAAGCAAGAAGCAGGCCCTTCCAGAGACTGAGTCCGCCTGGACGCTCATACTCTAGAACTGTGAGAAATAGATTTCTGCTGTTCATGAGCCACCTCGTCTGTGGTAATTTTGTTACAGCAGCCTGACCTAACAAACGAGTTCATATTAATGTAGGGTTGAAACTGAGCTTCTGAAATATCATAACCATTTGATTATCATTTTACCTTCAGTCTTTCACTTTTAAATGTTTTGGCCCTTTCACTATCCCAAGACAGGAGAGTGGAGGAGAAAAGCAGGATAGCTTTGCTGTTCCCCAGACAGTGAGTGAACGAGGAAATGCATGACGGAAATGATTTTCTGATCTAGAACTTCTCAGACTTGCCTGATTACTGGACTCAGCTGTGATTATTGTTAAGATGGCGGACTCCTAGCTCCCTGCTCCTCTCCTTAATAACCTAATAAATCATAACCTCCAGCGGATAAACCTGGACTGTTGTATCATGTTTCATTTTGTTTATATTTTTAACAAGTATCCTGGGTGATTCTTCAATCAGACAAATTCCTTCTTCCAAAGGAAGAAGGCTGCTCGAACTTTCACCTGTAATAGGCAATACCAAATGTATCATGCACATAGTTTTAACCAATCTAGAACAAGCACACACAGTTCTGTTTGCACTGCTAACTGCGGGAAGAAGAATTGAAGGAAGAGAACTGGTAAATCCAGGCTAACTGCTGAGACTCACGTGGCAAAGTCCTATGAGCAGAGACATTTTAAGAACAGGAGGGCTTCTTTTGACACCTGAGTTTAGACAGTGCTAAAGGAGGAATGGACTCCACGTTCTGATGTGTAAAGAGCTCCCTCAGAGAGCAGAAGCGGTCACGTGCCTCCAAACTAAACAGAGGAGACAGATTGGAACGTGGCTGTGTATGGGCTTTTTACACTCACTGTTCCCCTTATAGCACTTTGGGGAACTTAGAGAATTTTCTTGAAAGGCAAGATACTGAAAAAAAAAATCACTTACCTTTGAAAAAGCCAGACCTGCCCTCCGGGGACACTGAGCTTTGCTGATTGGTCACAACTTCGTTGGGAGGGAAGTAATCCTGTTGCCACCAGACACACCATTCATTTCTACCAGGAATTTCTTGGCACTGTCACCATTATCAGCCCAAGATTGTCCAGGAAGCTGCTGCCAATACAAGTGAGAGGAACTGCTGAAAGGATCCCCCTAGGCTGCTGAGCAACTGCCAGCTGCCAAGGGATGTCGCCAGAAGCTTCCATTGTGCTGCATTTCTGAGCCCTTGAAACTCGGGCTGTAGTTGGAAGAAGCACACAAAAACTCAGACCAAAAGGGTATTAACTAGTACTTTCTGGTCTTTCCCCGTATCATCCCAAGTAATTCTGGGCATCCTGAAGAAATTAAAGATTCAGCATGAGTCTTAAAGTAGTGCATATTTCCACGCATTCAGGCATTCATCATTCTTCAGTCGTCAAATATTTATAGAGCTCCTAGATGTTGCCAGAACATTTTCTGGGTGCCGAAAATAGTGTCAGGAAGGAAGTGAATAGTAGCATTTTAACCAGGATGGAGTTTCTTCCAGACAATTATGAGAGAGAGTGAGTAAGTCATGGTGACCTGAAATGGATGAGGTCAAAGGTGTGGACCGGGGGTATCACTAGTGATTAGAAAAAAGATTTTAGGAGCAATGCAGTGACGATCTTTTGGAGAGAGATAGATAGAGAAAGCTAAAGGGATGGGAGGTGATGTCATCCAGTGGGATCCTTAAAATGAAGCTCTGCAAGGCCATGTAATACAACAGGATGTGCTCTTGTTGAGTGGGCAGAATGTGGGAAAATAATTACTGAAAGTAAAGAGGTGAAGGAATAATGAGACCGAGAAGGTGGCTATACTGTGGATAATAGCTACATCTTCCATGGAGAACCTGAGTGCATGCCGAGCGTCTGAAACTCTCTGTTTCAGACTTGGTCCACATCTGCCATGCTCCAGGTGCTAATGGGATATGGAAAAGTCATGTATCTTAAAATTGTGAGCAACAGTCTAGAAGTTACTCTAAGGTTAGTATATATGCCTGTTAGAAATGTGTAATAAGCCTGTTCTTGAAATCTGTTTTCAACTCATCTACAGAAGCATCTGAAATTCTCACCATTGAATTTCTCCTTCAGATAAAGTTATTCTATCTCCAGAGGACTTACTACAAAATAAGTATGTTATCTAGCATGGGAAGAATATATTAGGACTGTAATCATAGAAGGGGAAGTGATGACAGTTTAACAGATTGAATAGTTGTCACTTCGTCTGGAACAAGACTCAAGAAAATGAAGTAACTGGCAAAGCAAGAAGGAGAAAAAGGCAAGAAAAGCTATTGAGGAATGGCGGCTTACCCTCAGGGAACCCTGGTTTCCTCACTGGTTACATGCAGAATCGAAGGAGGTTCTGGGAAATAGCACGGTGTAGTGGAGTGTGTATGGCTCATTCATGTACTAGAGATGGTGTTTTCAAATATGGTGTACAAGGTTGACATGAAATAACATGTCAACTATTTCATGTGTGTGAGCTGTTGGTAGCCATTGGCTTTCTTGCTCACCTGCTCTTCTTTTTTTTTTTTGAAGATTTATTTTTTATTTATACATACAAGCTGGGGTACAGGCCAGAGGCGTGGGGCAGTGAGAGGGTTCACCAGAGACAGAGTGGGTAGCAGAACAGGCAGATCAGAAATACACTGCTGAGGGGAGCAGCGGGCAAGGCAGGAGAGGTCTGCCGCGCCATGTGGGATTCTCCCTGGCCGGGCGTCGAACTGGCATCGCCGCTGCCAACAGCTCCACAGCGCAGCGCTTAACCGCTGCGCCACCAGGGAGGCCCTCACCTGCTCTTCTTGAATAGAACCTGCTTGCACTTGTGTTCCAAGGTGATTTTGCACGCACGCATACACACACATTATTCTGAAAACACAGACAAGAGAATGATTTCCATGCTCCTATTGTTAAACCATTCATGTAATGGGTATTTAGAGTTAAACAAAGTCATCTTTCAACTCAGCTTTTAAAGCCCTTCTGTCTTCAAATAAGATATTTTGCCACAACATGTTAAAGGAAAGGAAACTTACAAAAATGAGAAAAGAGCGTGTGATTCCATTTATGAAGTCTTAAAACCAGCTACTACAATCTATGATGGAAAATAGCAGAAGAGTGGTTGCTTTTGGGGTTGCTTTTGGAGTTGAAAAATGAATGGCAAAGAGCACAAGGGAACATTCTGAGATGATGGTAAAGTTCTAGATCTGATAGGGATGTGGGTTGCAAAATCCAGTCAATATCCATTTGAAATTTGTGAATTTCGTTATATATAAATCAAAAGAAAAACTATAAGCAGGTGTTAAACTACAGTTCACAACATACATGTTGAAGCATTTAGGAGGAAATGAATGTTGAAAATTTACTTTGAAATGTGACCAAGAAAAGATGGATTGGTGGCTAGATAAAGGGTATATGGATATGTAATAGAACAATTAGCATACAAATTACTGGTGAAATTCAGATGGCAGATATGAAGGTGTCCACAGGAAAGTGATTTCAACTTTTCTGTGTACTTGAACTTTTACATATTAAAATAGGGAAAGAAAATTTCCTCTTCTGTGCTTTCCTGGTTTATATACCATTTTTTGAGCAGTGATTTGAAATTCTTTCTTTACAACGCTTACTGATGAACATTTTACAAATGGCTCCATCTAAGTTTGAAACAAATGCATTTTCATCAATAGAAGCTTACATTCAACACTTAGGTGGTGTGCATGAAAAAAACATTTAATATTGCACGACTTCTTGTCACTTCTCAGTAGTTGTCAACCTGTCAACTCCACATCTCAAGTGCTTGGCAAACTGTAATTTCTAGAGCTCTCTGACTGAGGGCATAGAAACCTTTACAACCAACCTCACTCAAATATTAAAGAAATCTACCTTACATAAAAAGACAGAAAAAAACTAAATGAATTCAAGAAGATCAATATTTCCGTTGTTCAGGTTTTCGATGGTTAATATTTTAGGTGGTCAGATTTCATCACTCCTGGAAGTGGTTTTCATTTATATAAATATAGAAACTGGCCACCCACATCCACTTTGTAGACCAGGAAGTCTGGTTACATATATTCAAAATATTCTATATCATACTTTCCATTCCCAAAAGTTTTGAGTTGCGCACTCTTGTCTTTTATTTTTTTTTAAAGATTTATCTTTTATTTATACATACAAGTTGGGGTACAGACCAGAGGTGTGGGGCGGCGAGAGGGTTCACCAGAGACAGAGTGGGGAGCAGAACAGGCAGATCAGAAATACACTGCTGAGGGGAGCAGCGGGCGAGGCAGGAGAGGTCTGCCACGCCATGTGGGATTCTCCCCGGCCGGGCGTCGAACTCGCGTCGCCGCTGCCAACAGCTCCACAGCGCAGCGCTTAACCGCTGTGCCACCGGGGAGGCCCCCACTCTTGTCTGGAGTACACGTGACTTCTTTCCATTTTTACCTTGTCTTTTAAAGGTAAAAATGGAAAGAAGTCACGTGTACACCAGCATAGAATGGAACCCCTTCCTCCTGAAAATGTGATATCCTTTCCTGATTTTCCTCCTCAGCACTCTGCTCTCTTACTTTGGGAGTCCTCCGAGCTTCAATTTTGGAGTTCTTCCTTTTCCTATTCAACCCGGGCCTCTGCTCTAATTTCCAGACTCGTATATTTAGTTGTCTGTGTGGTCCATTCAGTTTCACGTCTAATAGTCACATCAAACTTAGTGTGTTGAAACTAAGCTTCTGATCTCCCCCCCACCAAATTGGCTTCTCCTAAGATCTCTCCCCTTTGTATGTGAAAAGTAATTCCATCCTTCCAGATGCACAGACAGAAATCTTTGGATTCATCTTTCACAAGTTCTTTCTCACATACATCACATCATGTCTGTCAACCAATTCTGCATGGTGCCTTAAGTGGTTTGCAGTTTTCTGACTCTCTGACATATTAATTCACATCTCATAAAAAGATGGTTTCATAGGAGCTATAGGCTTGTTCCAAGCAAGAAGAGCAAGCCTTATGTTTGGAAGGGGGTTGAGAATCGTCCTAGCAGAGGAATTAGTCACCCAGCACCAAGAAGTTCTTGACCTCCACAGCTGAACTAATGGAGCAGAAGAAGCACTGTTGAGCTTGCTAGATTTTTATGCAGTATTCATTCAGGGGCAGTGCATCTGCTGTTTTAACATCTAGCAGATCATATCACCTGTCTTTAAACATCACTGATTCTATCAATCTAAAGGCAAACAGTCAGGTAACATTGTTAATACAGATAAGGTTAACTTTTTCACTGTATTTACACATCCTATCACTCAAGTAGAATAAGTCAGCACAAATACGATAAATGTAACACTTGGGAGAGATGTAGCCTAAGATTTCACAAGCATAATAAAGTATCCCCATTCAAATTTTTTCATCTAAGTAAGTAAACAGATAGATGGATAGATAACGAAGTTCTTCTCACAACTTTATTTATACCAAAGGTATGCAAAAGCTGCTCGGAACCAGCAGAAATTTTGATGAAGGAAAAAGGATTATGTTCAAATTACACACATATGGGAATTTTAGAATTAAAAAGAAATAAAATCTGGAGACTCTCCTGTGCAGACCCTCTAATCATAGCTGAAGAAATAAGCCAAGATGTGAAGAAATGTGCCCCAGTTCACAAAGTGACTTGAAGAAAAACCACATCTTAGAATCAGGCAGGCATTCAAAAAGGCTGTGGAAAACCTTTTTGATCAAAAAGAAATCTCTTACTTCTACTATTGATTGATTGATTTCTCACTCACCTGCTTTAACCTGTTCCACCTTAGAAAATGTGCCAGTGGTTGCCTCTGGGCCTTGCCACAGATGGAAAATGACGAAGAGGCACCCTTCCATGAAGAGGAGAGAGTGGTGAGTGAGTGAACAGACTGCTGACTCAGTGCTCCCATTTCCTCCGTCACACTACTTTGGAAGCCATCAGGTGGAGAACTGGACATTGGGGGGATGGCGATCTGGAGTCCACATGGAGAGGAAGCCACATTCCATTAGTATTGCCAGCCAGTCTGCAAATCCATCTGCACATATCAACTTTCCTGCTCAGGGGCAGCAAATGGGCTGCAGATGGAATTTGATGTACAGAAGCTGTTTTATTGGACCAACACGATGTCAAAAAAATGTGAAAGTGAATTGGAAACAGCCCCGTCTGCACTTTTAACTTGCTTCTTACACATATTGGTCTTAAACCACTGACCCGGACAGGCATTTGAGTGGGTGGCTTTTATCGTGGGAGCTTTTAGCATTGTAGTGAGAGGTATGGCGCCAACACAGGGTAAAAATCTCAACCTGAGAGCTACCTCTGGGGCGTGGCGTGAGTTCTCCACCTCTCTCTGGTCCAGTTTTCTCACTGATGTTAGGGGAAAATGGGAATAACAACTACCTCAGGGTGCTGCTGTGAATACTTTAAGAGAAAACACTTAGAATATTCCCTCCTATATGAACATCTGTTGAGATTTAACAAATCATCCGGTACTGCATTAAGCAATTGATGCGAGTGTCTCATTTCAAAGGTAAATGTGATGTCCATTTTCACACAAGGAAACTAAAGTTTCAGTTTTGTATGACTTTGCCCAAATTTGCACAATTAGTAAATAGTGGGGCCCATCTGACATCAAAAGCCCATTCTTAAGCACCAAAGGCTCCTGAGCCTTCAGTTAATTTCACTTCACTTTAACCTTCTTGCCGTGATCATGCAACCCCATTTATATTTCCCAGGCATGTGGCTTTGGTTTTCTAATATTTTTCTATAATGAGCAGTAACTTCATTTTTATATGAATCAACCTGAAATCTATTACTTTTTTTCTCATTTTGCTCCATGTACAACAGCTGATGACCAGAAAAGTTCCATCTGATTTTCAAA
This sequence comes from Scalopus aquaticus, assembly GCA_004024925.1. Classification (NCBI taxonomy): domain Eukaryota; kingdom Metazoa; phylum Chordata; class Mammalia; order Eulipotyphla; family Talpidae; genus Scalopus; species Scalopus aquaticus. Next base: position 62,646 of record PVIJ01008205.1, read on the forward strand.
AGTCATCATTTTTTCTGCATGATTTTCTTCTTTAAGAACTATGTAGGTAATGGGAAAAATATGTGCATTTAGGTGTAAGGAATACATTAAGGCACAATATTTTCATCGCAGTCTTCAGATTTATAAAGTTTTCATCCACAGAACACATCAGTTTATCTCTCCCTCAATTCACTTAAATTGAGATCCAAGGAAATGACCACACTGGGTCATACAGAATCTGAGTCCAAGAGCAAGAAAAATATCTTGCCAAGGAAGACTGTTATTGGGCAAAACTCTGGAATTTCCTTGAGTAGTAGCACAGCTGAGTGTATGAAGGATATTTCGAAATAAGACGACTAATATACCTGGACAAGCTTTAAAAAAATATCAATTTATAAGTCATAATGTTTTGATTTACAAGGTTTTCTAATTCAGGGAGTCTATGGTGTCATTATTTAAAGAATTTAGGGTTACCTTTGTTATTTCCAAATTATAAAAAATTACTTTTACATATTTTAAATAAAACATTTACCAGTGATTTGCAACTATGTAATAATGTTATACCTGGAAAGACAAAAGTCTTACATATTATTTACAAACCAGAGCATTTATAAATCAGAGTTTTCCCAATGCATGGTCTTTATAAGGCTGGTGAGGAGTTGGTTACTTTCTAACTAATACTCATTTGACTTGTCCCATGGACTATCTTTGGCTTTCAAAGGCAGCCTCTGAGTTTTCTTAGTGGAAAAGCTCATTTCAGCATTTTCCCTGCTTGCAGAGTTCAGACTGGCATGTGCTAAACCCAGATCAGAAGTAAGCATCCCCACTGTGTTGCAAAATAACTTTTCCCCATCTCCTTTCTCTCTGCATCTAGGTTCTTAGGAATTCTCTGCAAACCAAAAGGAAGGCAGAGAGGTAGATAACGTGAAGTTTCGATGCTCCCTGATACAAAAGGTGCCTTAAGCACAACACGGGGGGAAATTGTCCAACAAATGCCCTATGTCTTCTCATGTAGCAAATTTCTAGGAGCCAAACAAGAAAATAGAAGTGAAACAGAAAGAGTCACAGGGCAAAGCAGCCAGGCCACTGCAAGAAATCCTAGCCCTTCGGGTAAGCGAAACGGCTCTCTGGACACTGCAGAAATTAACCAGCTAGCTGAAGGCTATATGGGGAGCATCCAGTCAGGCAAATTGGAACCTGCATCTCCTGAATATGTTTCACCTTCCCCCATGCCCACGTGACAGATCACACAGAGCTTTAGCATATGGTCTCTCCCAGATCAGTCACTTGGAGCAGCTCTCCGAGTCAGCCATGTCAGTAAACCCCAACTCCACGGTGAAGTCCTGGCGTGTTTTCTGCCTGTAATTGGCAATGAGTTCCAAGTGTATATGGGCATGCACAGGGGAGCTCCTTCTGCATTACCAAATAACATAGATTTAAAAGATGTTGCTAAAACATTTTTGAAATTGTCAACATTTAAAACATAATTTCAGGATGTTTGGGAGACAGAACAGCATGATCCACATGGAATGGCTTCTAGAACTCATGGAAAGTTCTTTACGATCCTCCTGTTCAGTTTTTATTTGTGATCTTGGAGACAGATTTGTCTCTTCCCTTCCGCCAGTGTGTTGCTATTCCCCGTGCAGACAGTAGAAGCTAATAGCTACCTCCTCAGTTAAATAGTAGAGGGGCGCTGAGCCAATTTCACTACATATCTTTTGATTTTCATCAAGGTATTTTATTATGGTATCTGTGGTTGCTTTGTATATGTAAAAAAATCTCAGAAACCAAAAACAAAAAAAATGGCATTATTACACTTTAAGAAAGAAAGTCTTTTACCATTAGACAAAGAGACTTGGGCCACCTTTGTATATTTCTCACTTCTTTTGTTGTGGGTATTTATTTCTCAGATAGAAATTAAGTGCCTACTTTATTTTTAAAATCTGTAAGCTTTAAAATATTTCCATGTGCGCTTACTTTTTATTAAGCATCTAAAAATCTAAGCAATCCACTTTCGTTTTCTACGTTGAAGCTATTCTCATGAAGAAAATATCCATTGTACATTATCTGTTGCTTTGAAGAGTTCTCATTATTATCATAGCTTTTGATATGTTATTGCTTGACTCAAAGTGTTTAATATTCTGTTTTGACCCTGCTCTTTTGAGTTCAAACAAATATATGATTATTCTATTTTTACAAGTGTGTTTCGCCCTGTCCAGAATAAAGTGTAATTATAATGTTAAAAATATTGAACTTTCACTTCAGTTTGATAGTCAAATTCCCTCTAGTGACATCCTGGCACATTTGAACAAATAGAGGTTACAACTATAATCTACAGCCTTCAACAGTCCCCCACACATCAGGGGAATGAAGCTTCAGAGTCACGAAGCTCGTGATGTAATATCAGTGGGTATTACACAATCTTAATTTTTAAAAAAAAAATCTCAAAACCACTCATGGGCTCTGTCTCCATACTAGATGTGAATATTCATGCCTGCCTTAGCTCCTCACAGGATTTTGTAAATGTGATTTATTAAGCCCCTCTTACAGTCCAATATATGCCAGACCCTTTTTTATGGTCATTCAAATATACACTAATCAGAAGCAGGTCTTGATCTGTCCATATCCTAGAGAAAGAGACAGAGGGTCAAAGAAGCTAAATAGTTCAACTGGCTGGCGGCAGAAGTGGGGTTCATCCTCGCTGATGAAAACCCCAGGCCAGTATGCCGTGAGTTGGTTGGAAGATAAAATAAGTTTTTTGCTTTATTTTGCTTTGTCTTCTCTAGTCTAATTTGCTCATATTACCAAAAAATAAAGTTTTGGTAAGAATTTTCATTAGCATTGACAAGAGTTTTCCAAAACTCTTCAGTTATAAATAAAACAAGATGTATTTTCAACATCTAAGGAAGAAGGAATATCTCTCTTTGAACATAACTTTCTTGATACAAATATATGAAGATATTACTAAATCTATTAAATATTGGTAAATCTAAGAATATTTTGTTCATATATTTATGCTTTCTTATTTTATTTCCCTTAGTGGTTTAAAAACTATAAATCGTGCACACTTCCCATTCCCGTTGCTTTGAAATAGACTCTTACTGCTCTATAGTTTAGCATTTTGTTGTACTTATCACGCATTCAGCCCCACTTCTGCAATACTTAATCCTTTCATGCATGTGACTCTTATGACCAAGGCAATTTCATTCTCTCCATCTTTTTGAAGTACAGAGCTCACATATTAGACATCCCCCTTTTTAAAGAAATGGGGCATTCCGAAATAATTAGATGACTGATGAAAACTTAAAAATTTCATTAGTGGCAAAGTTCAGCTCAGACCAAATTCTCTTACTTCCATATTAATATCCTACCTGTTCACAGATAGGGTCTTTTATTCCTTTTAATTTTCATCTAATCTTAAATCCTTCCTTCTACAGAATATCTTATTTGGGTCATTATCTTTGTCTTAACTTTATCATTGATCCTCATTGTTCTGAAGAAAGTAGAAGTATAATTTTCAAAACGAGAAATCCTGTCTCTTACACAAAAGTATAAAATGATTGCACATAAAAGATTTTACTTAACTCAATAATTATAAAGAGCCAGTGAAAAGTTCTGATGGATCCAGAGAACATTTTAGGGGCATTTAAGATGTGATTCCTGGATTGAATACAAAGTCGGTATATGTTCCACAAGGCCATGAACCGTTGTCCTGATATGTTCCATCAGAGATAACTTAATATTTTTTATTGTATTTCTTTAAAGATTTGTTTTGTTTATGCATACAAGAACTGGGGTGTAATCAGAGGTGTGGGGGGGATGAGAGGATTCACCAGAGACAGAATAGGGAGCAGAACATGTGGATCTACTGAAACACACTGCTGAGGGGAGCAGCCGGCGAGACAGGAGAGGTCTGCTGCGCCATGTGGGTCAGCTCCCTGGCCGGGGATCGAACTCATGCTGTAGTGGATGCCAATAGCTTGATAGCACTGACTTTAACCCCTAAGCCACCAGGAGAGCCTTTTTATGGTATTACTTTTATTGATGTAACTTTGGTTTACAACCCGGTATATGATTTGGGGGTACAGGTTCACACCTCCTCAATGTACATCACCACACCATGCCCACCATCCAAGCACACATAACCCTTCACCATAGTCACCTCTCATCTTTGTTCCCCATCCTCTCTCTTCCTCTGGTACCTTCAGTCCAAGTTTTCCAGGGTTTGTTTTGATTTGATCTCAGTACCTTGACAAAGGTGTTGGTGTGTGTGTGCTTGTATTTCCACACACAAGTGAAATCTCCTGCCTTATTTTGCTTAGCATAATCCCCTCTAGTTCTACCCATGTTGTTGCAAATGGTGAAAGTTCATTTTTTAAAAATAGCTGAGTGCTATTCCATTGTGTTTATAGACCACACTTTTCTAATGCATCTGTTCTTGGGCCCTTAGGTTGTTTCCATAACTTGGCTATGTAAGTAGTGCTACAATGAACGTAGGAGTGAATATATCCCTTCTAATTCGTGATTTTTTTTGTTTTTTGGGTAGATATAAAACCGTGGAATTGCTGGATCATATGGTAGATCTATTTTTAATATTTTGAGAAACCGCCATATTTTTCTCCATAAGGGCTGGACCAGTCTACATGCCCACCAGTAGCATGTGAGAGTTCCTTTTTCTTCACACCTTCCCCAACACCTGATGTTTCTGATCTTTTTTGATATGGGCCATTCTCACAGGTATGAACTGGTATCTCATTGTGGTTTTGCAATTTATTTGATCTCCACTTGACAAAATCTTATAAATCACTGTATGGCTGCGCTAAGTGTGGGACATTTGTCAAGACTAAACCGCTGGTTGGACAGTCTAGACAATCTTGAGTAGCCTTCATGTGACACTTCAAGTACACGCCCACCATCCTTTTTGCTATATTTTTCACTTTCATATATTTTACCAGCTGGGCTAATTTCAGAGGTATGCTGCTCCCAAAATTTAGAAAAAAATAATTTGTTTCTACCTGAAACAAATGCTATGTGTTTCCAACTCAGATTCTCCACCTTTTTCATCAGTTCCTCTCAGAGTCTATAAAAATAAGGGGTGGGCAAACGAATTGAAAACAGATAGTCTGGGTTTCACAGGAATGCCATTGACAAGAACTTAACAATACAACTACTATATATTATATATAATATGTTACTATATATAATATATAATTAGTATATAATATAATTAACTGATAAGTAAGGCTTTCTTATAAACCTATTAAAAAACAAAACTGGCAAGTAGTAAAAAGAGTTTTTGTCTGTGAATCAGGAGAAATGCATCCTTTAGAAAGCCCACGGTGGAGGAGAGTATTACAAAGTGTGAACAAGTTCCTACAAGAGTTGGATTTCTTTAAAGGCCACAAGATGGCTTTAGACTGTAGTCATTTGTATTTCTCTGATAAACTCGATCTTGAGAAAACATCAAGGTAATTGCTTCCACATTTGAAATTTGTGTAATGAATTGCTGATTGAAACTCAATGACTTTCCATGTCTGATTTTTTTTTTTCGCCATGTCAGTTTCTTTGAAGATATATTGATGCTGAGGAAATGACTCAAAGCTTTGAATGCAATTCAACATGGTATATGCAATTTTCAGTTAGCCAAAGCAAAAACCGAGCTCAAAATGTGGATCAGTGTTTCTCTCTATAGAAAGGGGACTGTCTTCTCTTTTAGGTTTTAATATACAAAGTATTTTGACTACTTAGTTACATTTCTTTTAATCAACTTTAAAAATAAATTGAATCAGAAGTACTTGCCAAAATTATTGGAAAATTCTAACCACTTCTAATAAACAACTTCACTCCTTAGTGAACATCACATAGTAATAGTAATAGTGTGGTATTCCTGGGGGAAAATAAGTGCAAAGTACATTTGTAAACAACCACTCGTAGGGGTTTAAAATATACATAAAATGTATATGTGGGCATATGTGAAAGAGTCTTATTCTTAGTAACAGCAGTATAGGAGAAAAGCCCGACTGAGTTTTCTACAGTCTTACAAAAAATAACAGTGAGTGGGTGGAGAGGGAGACGTGAATAATACACAGTAAAGCCTCATTAAGAATCCCAGCCCCCAGGCCTCCCTGGTGGCCTAGTGGATGAGTCTCAGGCTATCACCACGATGGCCTGAGTTCGATCCCCCGCCAGGGAGCTGACCCACATGGTGCAGCAGACCTCTCCTGTCTCACCCGCTGCCTGCCTTACCAGTGTATTTCAGTAAAATCTACCTATTCTGATTCCCCACTTTGACTCTAGTAAATCCTCTCTCACACACACACACCCCACACCATTCCCTATACCCCCAGTTCTTCTATGCAAAAAAAGAAAAAAAAATATCCCAGCCCCTTCAGTGTCCCTCTCATGTAAATGGCCATTATTCTCCAAAACTCTTCCCACCTCACAAACTCCCCCAAACCCTCACAGACACAGGCTGCCCTCTACCTTGCTCCTCTGTCAGTCTTCCAGATTTTTCTCTCTTCTAACAGTACTGAATACCTATGTTCCCACTCATATTGAATGAGTCCAGGAGCCAGAAGAAAGGGGGTCTTCTAGGGGGCTGGTGTCAGGACCCCTTAGAATAAGGGGGTGGGGTGAGATTGCTGTTGTTGTATATTATGTTGTGTTTTATCTCATGTGTGTCATATTGTGATGTTCATATTGTAACATTATATTTGCTATATTATTTTGTTTTCTTTTCCTGCCTGTTACCCATGGAACTATTTCAAGTTTTGTTTTGTTTTTTCCCTTCCTCCATGGACACCAGAAAACTGGAATGACTCCACTCCACACTTCATGCTTTCATAATTTTTAATTATCTTTCATTCCCACCACACTGCATGTTGTCTTGTGGCCCTTCACTTCACTTAACTGTGCTTGTGCCTATAAAATTTTTATTTCCTTTTACTTAGCTAACTCAACTTCACTCTTCAAGTCTTTACTAAGTCACCCTCTCTGGAAGCCTGTTCTTACTTAGCCCATGCTGAGTGTCCTTTCTTGAAGCATCTGTAGTGAAAAAGGCTAAAACTGGTTGTTGGTTCAGAGTACAGCCAATGATCCTTAAAAAATAAACAGTATTTTTTTTAAATGACGATGTGAATATATGGAAACAACCCAGATGCTCAAAAATAGATGATTGGATCAAGAAGATGTGGTACATATAAACAATGGAATACTATTCAGCATTCAAAAAAGATAAATACATGCAATTCGCAGTAGCATGGATGGAGCTACAAGGGATCATGCTCAGCAAAAGAAGACAGAAAGAGAAAAATATCAAATGGTTTCACTTATAACAGGAATATAGGGGAACCAAATGAGAAGGTTATATTCAGCGAGGGAGGGGAGGATGGGGGCTCAAAAAGCAGGAGACGGGAACACAGGGGACTATGGTGATGGTTCATGGGTGAATCGGTGGTGGGTAACCTATGGGGAATACACAATAACGTAAAAGATATGAATAATAATTTTTTTTTTAATGACGATGTGAATACCACATTCCTACAGTGATGAGCTAGGACTCAAGATTAAAAGATACAAAACCCAAACCCAGTAAGAGAGAAAAGGACAGGAACCCTGGTCTTCTCCTGACTCCTAATCTCAGTTCCATCATTCGCCAGCTGTGGGATGTTAACTGTGTTGCCATCCTTTGCCAGCTGTGTGTTTATCATGACTACAATGTTTTTCAGCTCTTAAACTGGTAAAATAGTATGCATCTTCTATAGTTGCTGTAAAGAATAGACACGACATTGCCTCTAAAGGGAGTTTCTCCTTTCCTGACATATGCTGCATGTAAATACCCAGTCCTTCCTCCCCTGATATCTCAATAGCTGTCCATAGTGGGCTCGAGTACAGTTCTGTTTAAAGAAATGTTTTCCCAATTAATTTTAAAAAGTATATCAGTGATTTGGCATTGATCAGAGAAAAACCCGGGTGGTAGTGGAGAACGTGTCTTCTCCAGCGGGTTGTCCTCATTATGCTGGCCCCACTGCAGTCCAGCCAGCTGTCTAGACAGACAGACACGTGCATATCTGCAAGTGCGAGAACAGCCAAAGCTAGATGTTCTTCTTTTTTTTTAAGATTTATTTATTTTTGCATACAACCTGGGATGCAGACAAGAGGTGCGGGGCAGTGAGAGGGTTCACCAGAGACAGAGTTGGGAGCAGAACAGGCAGATCAACTGAAATACATAGGGAGCAGCAGGCAAGGCAGGAGAGGTCTGCTGCGCTGTGTGGGAATCTCCCCAGCCAGGCATCGAACTCTCACTGCAGCCTCCGACAGCTCCACAGCTCAGCACTTAACCTTGTGCCACCAGGGAGGACCTAGATGTGCTTTTCATTATGGCACCTAATTTTGATAAAACATGAACTGAATGTCCTATAGCCACATCCTGAGGTCTGCAGTGGCTTGTGCCTCCCTAATGCCATAGGGATGTCTTGGGCAGAAACCCCAGTAGAGCAGGTCCCTCTGGGCTGCATAGAAGAACTTGGCTTCTGAATCTCTCCTCCAGAGTTAGCGAAATAAAACCCCCTTGTGATGGCGACACTTACTTGAAGTAAATGTTTATTCTGCTACATGCCAGCTGTCCCCACAGATATTCTCCTCAAATTAATTTCAGTGACAGTGTTTAGGCTTGAATTTATGTTATTTTTACCGAATTTACATACATGATTTAGTATTTATTAGGATGAAAAATAGAGTGACCACATTACTTTTCATAAAAGGACCTCCTTCAAAGACAAAGAAAAAAAGGAACGTGCTCACTTAGTCCTCTGTAAATATTCTAATTTAAATTTTTATTGGCAAGAAAATTTTCCAGGCAATTTTCTTGTAATCCATTAATGAACATGGTTCTGACAGATGGAGCTTTTCTTGCTATTAATGTTATTTTTACCCACAAATAATATCAACTCTTTTTTCAAAACAAAATGTTCTTGTTGCCAATTCAGGCTCAGCCTTTCTTGACATCATTTCATCACATTTCTTTAAAAGCAGTCTACCAGGTCTTCCCTACCCTTCCAGTAAATCTTTAGCCAAAAGATGCTTCACCTTCAACGGGGTTAACCCAGTTAGGATTTGTAGGATTTCTAGGATTAAGAAACAATCCTCAGTTGCTTTATCCCAAAGTAATATATTTTGAGTGGTGACAGATGTGGATTTCTACCCCAACCACTCTGAACTAAGCATACTTTAACACTGGTACAGATTATTAACTAATAATAAAGCTGCTGGACTTCATTATTCACCAGAAAATACTAATTATAAATACATTGAAATAGTTGAACATAAACATTATTTGGGCACCAAATGAATGAAAAAAAATGTATTGTTTTCTCCTCTTTTTCCTTGTGAAACATTTCAAGCACACAGAAAATACAGACAAATCATCACCTACGTGTTTACAATCTAGCTTTATTAAATCTTAACATTGTTCCATATTTACTTTTGTATTTCAAGGAAATAACATCAAACATAGAGGCAGCCTTCTTTCCTCTCTCCCCCTCCTACAATCTGGCTCCTGAATCCAGGGTGCATTTTAGTTTCCATGTTTTATATATATACTATAATATAAATGTATGTAATTATGTTGTATGCTTTAAAAATATATGTTGTATCATTTATAGATATTCTGCAACTTGAGTTCTTTTTGCCTGAGTTATGCATTGTTATATTTATCCATATAGTTCATTTTAAGTGCTGTACAGCATTTCATGATGTGAAAACACTTAAAATTAATATGCCCATTTTCTCCTGTTGCAGGAAACTTTAGGTCCGACGCATTTCTGTTACGCTAACAACCCTATGGTGAACTTTCTGCGCATGTCTCCAGTGGTGTTCTAGGATATCTCTGGATTATGTTCCTAGAAGGGAAATGGCCACTGTGAATTATGTGATGCGACAGTCCCTAAGTACGAGAGGATTCTGGGAAGCAGGTATATAACTCTCTTTCAACACCCAGCAATGTTTGATTTCTATGCTTCCCAACTGCTATAATCATCCATTTTTTCCTTAATTTTATTTTTATGGTCCAGTATCTCATTGTATTTCTCTGATTATCAGTGACGTCCAGTGTCTTTACTGTGAACTGACTTGAATTCTTTTCACATCCTTTTATCCTTTGTCCATCTTTGTATGGGTTTGTAAAATTTGACTTTAGAATTTTTTTTTAAATGTTCTGCACACCAATTCCAGTCTGAGATGCTCTTGCTTTTCTCTTACACTTGGGGAAAATGTCTCTATGGGGGTGTCAGCAAAAATAGTATGTTTTGCCCTATTCTCCCTGTTGCTCTTTTCTATCCTGCTTTCTCATTTTTTAAGACAAGTGGACAGAGAAGGAGAGAGAAGATGGGTGAATAAACGATCCATGTTTGCTAACCTTGTCCTTACCTTCCTTCTGACTCACAAATATTAAGAATATTTCTGGTAGCAGCCCTTCTGCCCGCCTATGACTATACAGGCCTCTATTTTAACTAATTTGTCCCTTTCTAGGGTGGCTTTTTCTGCCTGCTTGTGTCTGTGCAAGTATCCTTTACTCTCTCCCTTTTTTAAATAAACCTGCCCTTTTGGATATTTAAAAAAAAAAAAGACCACTTCTAAAGTCCATCAACTAGTCTTTTGGTTGAATGTAGTGATTAAAAAAAGACTGAAAAGCTACCATAAGCACAAACGATTTCTCCCACTGTGTGAGCAAATCAGAAAACTATGTATCACCAGGCCCTTTGAGTCCGTTTATACTGGACATTTCATTCAATTTTACAAGCCAGCCCCTAGGGCCCAGGGTTGAATTTGCTGCCATAAACCAAATTCCACCTGCCTGCTTCCTTCACTTACCACCATAGTCTCTGCTTGTTTTCCTTGGTCGTACTTATAGCTATAATCATCCAGTACTTCGACTAATTATTTTAATTTCTATTAAATCACATTGGCTATTTCTGCCTCCCCTACTATAATTTCATGAGAACAAAGCTACTGTCTTGTTTATGCTAATTCCCCCTCACCAAGACCATTAGTAAGTCCTTACCACGTTAGAACCGGAGAACATAGAACTTCATAAGAATATGTGCCCACTTTAAGGATTATCCGTAACTTGCCCACACTTACAGTTAGCTACAGTTTGAGGGCAGGAATTTAATTCTCTTAACTCCTGGTCCAGTGAGAATATCCATATTTAAGAGGGCTGTCACGATAGACGAACAAAGGCAACAACCTTCTAGAGAATTCCATAGAGCAGGGTGTTGGGAATTAGGGTGACCTATGAAATCTTATCCATTTAGTCTGAAAATGGCAGTGGCAAGACATTCAAGAATAGAGTTGATGGGAGGCATCAGTGAGGATGCACGTGGGAGGGGGCTCACCAAGGAGTGCAGCTTCTTAGCCCCTCCCCTGCAGAGGTCTCTTCCACTGGCCCCCGGAAGTGAGCCCAAGTGATGGGTTCACGTGCTAATTTGTGCATAACCTGCAAAACTCCCCAATTCGGACCAGAGCCTCTTCCCAGTCTAGCTTTTTCTATCATGCCTCCCCTCGTGTCAGGTAAATGGTACTGGCCACAGGAATTGTTGGAATCTCCCAAGGGAACATTGAGTTCTGAATATTTTAGTTCTGAACTCATGCCAGATGTCCATGCGGTGCTATTCATTTTAACAGAGCTGGGTGTTGCTCGCTGCTCTGAAATGTAAGACAGACTTCCAGGAATGCCGTTACCTGTGTGCCAGCCTGGGTCTCAAGACCCACCTGTGGGTGCTTCATATAGCTCCTGCCAGCTCCACACCTAGGACCTCTGCAGTCACCGCATGTCAAGTAGGATTTACTTTATTTTTATCTCATTGAATACAGCTTTTCTCTAACGTTTCAAACAAACTCTAAGAAAAACTTCTTAATGCTGTATGAAAATGGATTTGCAAACAGTGATGTTTCATTGCATGCAGATGTGTCTCAGTATTTCCGAAGGAACTCTTATACAAGTTTTTTAAAATTTGGTTTATGGTGGTGACATTGGGTGACAACACTGTCTATGATTTAGGGATGTAGGTATTCACCTCTTCAAATGTATGTTGTCATACATACCATACCAATCACCAAAGCACCCATAATTCACCACCCTCCCCCAACATGCTCCCTATCCCCCCAGGGTACCCCTCTGATAGCCTCAGGTATGCAGTCAGATTTCTAGTGTCTGTTTTTTCTGTACCTTTACTTCTCTATATTCACCATATGAGTGAAATCATATGTCGATCAGGATTTAAAATCAATCCCTAAACAGCAAAATTTGGAATTCCTGAATGTTTATCGCGTATGTATGAAAGAAACATGGTAAGTAGATGTCTTCTTAAATATGATATCAGACTTAAAAGTTTACATGGCAAAACTAAAAAGAAGTTGTAAAGCTAAAACAAACTTTTCTGAGAGTAGAACTTAAGTGTGCTCGTCACACACAGAGGTAGCCATGTGAGGTGATGGATGTGCTGATTATCTTGATCTCGGTCATCACTGAACAATGTAGATGTGTATCAAATCGCATTGTGTCTTAAATATATACACTTCCACCTGTCAAACTTTGTCAAACTTTTCTCAGGAAAAAATTTTTTAAGTAATAATAATACATCGTATTCCAAATTTCACTCAGGAAAGAAAGGATATTATCAGGATTGAAAATAAAGAGGTAAAATAATCTTGATTTGTAGATGCTATCATCTTCTATTTAGGACATCCAAAGGAATCTACAAAAATATGTTAGAACTATTACCTGAAGGCTCCCTGGTGGCGCAGTGGTTGTGCGCTGCACTGTGGAGCTGTCTGCAGTGCGTGATGCGAGTTCGACACCCAGCCAGGGAGAATCCCACATGGTGCGGCAGACCTCTCCTGCCTCTCCCGCTGCTCCCCTCAGCAGTGTATTTCTGATCTGCCTGTTCTGCTCCCCACTCTGTCTCTGGTGAACCCTCTCGCCACCCCACACCTCTGGCCTGTACCCCAGCTTGTATGTATAAATAAATAAATCTTTAAAAAAAAATAACTATTACCTGAGTTCAGCAAGGTTATGAGCACAATATTAACAAAGAAAACTCACTTGTATCTCTATGATTAGCAATCAGCCCTCCAAAAAGGGAATTTAGAGAACACATCAGTGCTTCCAAATGAAACACCAGTGACTCTCTGCAAAACTCACCCCATAGGCTGAGCAAGTCAGGAAGATGTCAGGGCGTTGAGATCACCCCTCCACTAATAATGTAGGGAAATTGGTGAGTAAAGAATTCACCTTGCTCCATAGGTGGACTTTTATTCTTTTTTTTTTTTTTAATATATATTTTTATTGTTATTTATGTCTTTTACATTTTGTATTCCCCTAGGGTAGCCCACCACCAATTCACCCGTGATCCATCTCCATGGTCCCTTGTGTTCTTTTCTATTCCATTTTGTGCCCTTTCCCTTCCCTCCCTCCGGCTCCTTCCTCCCCCCCTCCCCCCCCACTGATTGTCTCT